>PVJI01015180.1:0-41840 GCA_004026765.1 Micronycteris hirsuta | reverse complement strand
CCTCCCAGGCCAGGGTTCTAGTGCCAAGAAGATAAATCGCCATAACTTCTGGCTGTAAAAACCAGTGGGGTCTGGGGCAGCAGAAGAAACTGCAGGATTCTCAGGAGTCTCCTCTTAAAGGGCCTACAAGGGACTTAGGACTTATGCAGACTCACTCCCTCTGCACCAGGGGCAGCTACTCAAAGGGCACCAGTGGTATCTGGGGAGAAACTGAAGTGTCTGGCATCAGGGCAAGTACTGGGGGACAGCTTCCTCCTGGACAATACTCCAGAAGCCAGGCAGTAGCCATTGACCTTTGCTGAGCCCTCCTCGACACAGAGCAGCACATCAGCCACAACATATCTGTGACTCCATCAAACTAGTTCACACAGGTTGCTCTACCGTGGCGATTACCTAAGGCTCGACTCCATCTAATTTATGGGTGCACTTTTATACTTTAGGCCATGCAACTAAGACAGGGAGTCAGAGCAGCTCTACCTGACACATAAAACAACAAACACAGGAGGCTGCCAAAGTGAGGAGACAAAGAAATATGGTCCAAATGAAAGAACAGAACAAAACTCCAGAAAAACAACTAAACAAAATGGAGATAAGCAATTTATCAGGTGCTGAGTTCAAAACACTGATTATTAGGATGCTCAAGGAACTCATTGGCTACTTTAACAACATAAAAAAAGACTCAGGCAGAAATGAAGTTTACACTAAGTGAAATAAAGAAAATATACAGGGAATCAATAGTGGAATGGATGAAGCCAATAATCAGATCTATGATTTGGAACATAAGGAAGGAAAAAAAATAAACATTCAATCAGAACAGCAAGAAGAAAAAAGACTAAAACATGAGAATAGGCGAAGGAGCCTCCAGGACAACTCCAAACATACCAACATTCGAATCATAAGGGTGCCGGAAGGAGAAGAGAGAGCAAGAAATTGAAAATGTATTTTTAAAAATAATGAAAGAAAAATTCTTTTAATTTGGTGAAGGAAATAAACATACAAGTCCAGGAGGCACAGAGAATCTCCAACAAGATGGACACAAAGAGGACCACACCAAGGCACATAATTAAAATGACAAAGGTTAAAGATAAAGTGAATCTTAAAAGGAGCAATAGAAAAGCTGATAGTTACCTACAAAAAAGTTCCCATAAGACTGTCAGCTGATTTCGCAGACATTTTGCAAGCTAAATGGCAAGAAGTATTCAAACTGATGAGAAACAGGGACCTACATCCAAGAGTACTCTATCCAGCAAAGCTATTACTTTAATGCAAGGGCAGATAAAGTGCTTCCCAGACAAGATAAAACTAAAGGACTTCATCATCACCAAGCCCATATTATATGAAATGTTAAAGTGACTTATTTAAGAAAAAGAAGATCAAAACCATGAACATTAAAATGGCAACAAACTCACAACTGTCAACATTTGACTCTGAAAAAACAAACTAAGCAAACAAGCAAAACAGAAACAGATTCATAGACATGGAGATCACTTGGAGGGTTATTAGTTCAGAGGGAAAAGGGGAGAATAGGGGAAAAGGTGCAGGGATTAAGAAGTACAAATTGTTAGATACAGAATAGACAGGGGGATGTTAAGAACAGTGTAGGAAATGGAGAAGCCAAAGAACTTATATGCATGACCCATAGACATGAATTAAGGGGGTGGGGGAGGCATTGCTGGAGGGAATGGGAGGTACTGGGTGGAAGGGGTCAAAAGGGGAAAATTTGGACAACTGTAGCAGCATAATCAATGAAATATATTTAAAAAAAGAGAAAAGAATAAACACTTGAAAAATACAATGCAAATAGAAAACAAAGTTATTAAATCACACACTCATAGATACTAACATTTCTCAGATATTAACATTTATTTTAGATATAAATAAGCATGGTTCACATCTTGGAAAATGAGCTAGTAATATGTTATTAAAATAATACCTACCAATATGGCTCTAACTAAATAGCCTATAGATTTTAGCTGTGTGCAGTTTACTGCTGAGAAGTTGATTAGATAATTGCGGAGCAGATCTAATTCAATTGTTGATTGAAATGATAAAAACTGTTTCCTGAGCTGGTCATTGTGATAATTTTTTAGCCAAATTGATTGGAGTATGCGTTAATTACAGAGTATTTTGCACTCTAACTCTCCACCCCCACCACAAATACAATAGAATAGCTGGTCTTTTAGATACAATCTTCATTCTTAGGAAACCTGCTTTTCCCAGAGGGAAACTATGTAGCATAACATTCGGAAACAGAGGTGGGCATCAGAGAGCTGCACAACCACATGAGTATGAAGTTAACAGACTTAGTAAATGTGAAGTACTTAGTTCAGCACCTGGTACAGATGAAAAACAATCATTATCAGCTACTATTACTAATATTTTTTTCTGAAAGAAAAATAAAGCTATGTAACACAAAAAACTTTTGGTTGAAATATAGCGAATACAAATTTAAGGGCCTTTCTAGTTAGTGGCTAGAAATTTACTCTAGAACACCTGTTCTGCTTGTTTATATTTACTTTCCTTCCACTTCTGCTCATACACCCAGTCAGTGCAGCTGTCCACTCAGCAAACACTTCTCCCTGTTTTGTGCCGTGGACACTCAGATGTTTGCTAGCTGCTAGTTGCTTACTGGACCATAATGGGTTAAGGTATGGGCTACAAAATTGGAGTGCTTGGATTTGAACCTTGGCTACTGTGTTTCCCCCCAAATCACCTAATTATTCTGGACTTCCTTTGGTTTTGCTTTGTTCTGTTTTTTTCTTTTTTTAATAGAGATAATATGATTACCGTAAGTGGTGATTGTGAAGATGACATCAAATGGTTCAACTAAAACACTCACAATAGTGTCATGTACACAATGATCACATAAAATGTTAACTCATTTTACTGTTATACATTTTTTAAGAAATTATAAGTTTTTTTGGAATGTAATGAGGTCATGAATCCATAATATTCATCAATGTTCTCTTTGACAAAATATGAGCATTTTTTACTCTACTAACTAGATTCTTATCAAGGAAAAGGGGAGCTGGAAAATAAGCAAAACTGAACATTTTTTGTTCCTGTAACCCTTTAGCATTGCTAATACTGAAAAAAAAAGTTTAAAAATTGGAGTATGAAAGTATTTTGAGAGACCTTTATGTGAAATATTTATGAGTGTCTCATGAAAGCCAGAAACAAATGGAAGATGTAAAATAAACTACCAAATATCACTATTTTAAGAAAAATAAAACTTCACATGACTCAAAGCCACATTTTAAGTGTTATTTGAATAAGTGTATACTTCATAACATAGTTTTCTAGCTTCCCTTTGACCAACGTGACTTGTGGGGCAGTGGCCTTGCTACATAGATGTCTGTGAACATAAGGACAATAGTGACTGTTCATCTGTAATAGGAGTTATTTCAAGTAGAATTTCAATAGCTCTGTTCTTCTCCTTTAAATTATTTTAATAAAAAATGCAAGAAAGAAGTCTATAATTTTGTCCTAAAGAGTCAGAAAAATATCTACTTTGGTGGCTTGCTTTAAAATATCTCAAGTTATTTTCCTATTTGACAACTAAATCAAACAACCAATGCTCTTACTTTCTCTGATCTAAACTATTTTCAGAGACTACCCTGCAAATGTCCCAAGAGATGAGCCTGCTCACAGTGAAAAATGTACTCAGCAGGAAATTCACTTAATGATAATGATAATTCTTCTATGTAATGTACGTTTCATTGTCAGTAAAATGTAATATTATTCTGTTGAAAGCTTTGCATATGCAGCCAGCTCCAAAGACATACAAGCTTAACTTGCATATCTCCCTTTCCATTTTTATCATTTGTCTTTTTGCATATTCAGTGAAATCCTTTCATGCTTGGTATGTGGACTGCTTTATGCTGGTGCCATTCGCTTTTATTGGAGTGAAAAAAAACTCCACAGTTTGTATGGATACACGGATTCATGAATACATTCTACGTGGTGCCCTGGGACAGGAGGTAGCATCTGTCATTTCACCACCAATGAGTGTGTAGCTAGAGATTATTTTTCTACTTTCAGGAAAGCATCAGCTTGCTGTATTTCCACTCTTTACAATAGCAACATTTTACTTTGGACAGGATATCCAGTCAGCAGAGGTCAAAGACCAGACACCGATAGTGTATTTGGATGGCTGACCGTGATCTCTTCCTTCCACCAACACAAAATCTCCTCTGCACGGGTTTCAAAGGGTTTGCAATGCCACAAAGATATTTATTTGTCAGTTTGGCATGAATGCTTGTGTTCTTCTCCTTAAAATGTAAATATATTTGGAATTTAAAGTTATGTCGCCTTCGCTTTTAGATGGTATTCTTCCAAAGTGAAAATTTCCCACTTCATCAGAGTCAGGGAAAGGAAACGAGGTGAGATGACAGAAAAGGGTGAATGTGCATTTGGGACCATGGGCCCTAGAAACAAACCTAGAATTCTTCCAAACTAAAACATTAAGCAGATGGGGTGCGCTTTAAATCTTATTAATAAATAGATGATTTTTTATTGTGTATAAAGACAGGCCAGGGAAGTATCAGCAATGTATTAGTGTATAAATATGCCACTGAAATCAACATTTTTATTTCAATAACATCTAACCTCAGGGAATGTACTTATATACAAAGCACAAATATATGACATGCCCTCACTAAAGCACAAATCTTGTTACACTTAGATATACCCAAATCTTATATTCCTGTAATTACATTTTAAATCTCTTTAGCATTTAGTGTAAATATCATGGTAGATTAGAGAGACGGTTGATAGATGTAGTAGATATAGAGTAGAAATATATAGACTACTAGTAAAAAATACAGAAAATAACTTACTAAGCATGTGGTAATCTTTTGAAGAATTTTAAATATCTGAGCTATATCAGGAGTAGGTGAGTTATTCCCAAAATTTCAGATGCAGTTTTTCCCAAATTTATAGGCTACCAATTGGAAAATTGAGTAACTCTACAAGGCTTTGCTATTACTAATATTGTATACATTATGACAAAGGTTCCGTTTTCTAAGAAACAGCTACCCAAATGTATTTCACCAGAGAATCTCTTTAAAAACATAGGAAATGATGAGATATGATCTACTTTTGGATTCAACTTCAGAACAAAACAATGGTCTGACAGATAAATTCCTTCTGGTAACTAATGCTCAAAAGCATTCTTATTTTCATAACATCAGATAACATTACCAATATATGCTAAAATAAAATAATTGTATAACACAAATCAGCTCTTACCAACAGGATTAGAAAGTAAATAGTTCCCAAACCTCAGTACATAGATTGGATATTATGTATCATGTGCTCTCTTGTCAAATTTCCTGGCATTTGGGGGTAAATATAAAGATTTTTGAGGCACATTTAACTACAATGTATACAGTTAGCATTTTAACATTTTTCCAAAATAATGACTATTTTTTTTAATGAAATGACATAAAGAATTCAAGCAATGCAGCAAAATATATGCAATTAAAAAAACAGATCCTCAAGCTATGCCACCTGGAAATGACGCTTCACCTGAGTAACTTTTATTTAATCATCTCTATGCATATAAACATAAAATGTTAAATAGATACATATGGGAAATTGCACATGATTATATAAAATGAGAATATGCTATTTTTGATTATTCTTATTGAGATGTAATTTATATAAAAGTCAATTTTCCAACTTTGTTCAATTTTATGTGCTTTGGCAAATATATATATATATATATATAGTATGTATAACTGCCATCACAGTCATGATATTGATAGTTATTCTTTTTATCCGAAAAAAGTTTTCATGCCCCTTTGCTACCAGTTCTATTGGCTGGCCACCAGTGCCCTGTTTTCTGCTACTCTACTTTTGCCTTTCATAGAAATTCATAGAAAAGAAACCATACAGCACGTGGGTTTATGTCTGAGTCTCTCACTTAGCGTGATGCATTTGAGAACCACCCATGTTGCCGCGTGAATCCGTAGGTCGTTCCTTTGTGCTGCTGACCAGCGTTTCACAGCTCAGCCCTACCACCTGTCCTTACGTCCACAAAGCAATTGATGGACAGCTTATTTTCCATTTTTGAAGTTTTTTTTTCAGTTTGGGGTTATTAGGATTAAAGCTGCATTTGAGAAGACTTTGTGTGTGTGTGTGTGTGTATAAATTCTTCTTTTAGGTAAACACAAAAAAGTAGTATTGCTGAATTATATGGTATATGTATATTTACTTTTGTAAGATACTATCGCATTGTTCTTCCAAGTGACTGTAAACTTTGGCATTCTAACCAGAAATGTGTGAGAATTTTATTAGCACTACATCTTTGATAATACTTAAATTTTCATTATTCTAATGAGTGTATAGTGGTTTCTCACTGTAGTCTAATTTGCATTTCCCCAATGACTAATAATTTTTAGCAACTTTTCATGTGCTTAATTAGCCATTTGTATATTTCTTTGATTTTGGCCTTTTTATTGTTGGGTTGTGTACTATTAGGTTGGCCAACAAGTCTGTTACATTTTTTCTGTAAAATAAAGGCCACATTTTTCATTTTCATCAAAAACTTTATTGATTTGGATATTTTGAGTATGTCAGCTATCTTTCGTTTTTGGCTTCTAGTGGGTAGAGGCCAGGGGCACTGCTAAACATCTTCCAATGCATGAGACAGCCCCACAGCAAAGAATTATTTGGTCAAAACATCAACAGTACCAAGGAACTTCGCCAACCACTCTTGACATGTTCAATCAGTCACAGCACCTTCTCTATATACCTCACAAATATTTTTTGCATTTCAGTTGTGTCTTTACCTTTCTTGAAATAATTAAGTATAATACACCAAAAATGCTGTGGATCTTCTTCTATCTTCAATATTAAAATGGCTGCACAAAAATCCACCAATTTTGATAAATGTTTTTAAATGCACACTAACATGACAGCTGTCAAAATACAATCTAACAAAATTGTTTTGAATGAAGTTAAAGACAGCTAAGCGTTGCTAGAGCCATCGTCGTACAGAAAAATATGGAAGGCACTTTCGGCCAACCCGATAGTTTCCAAGTGCTGCCATAAGAAGGTGCCACTAACTGGGTGGTTTAAAATAACAGAACTTTTTGTCTCACAGTTTGGCTGGAAGTCCAAAATCAAGGTGTTGGCAGGGCCACAGTCCCTCTGAAATCTATAAGGAAGAATTCTTTTTCTGTTTCTAGCTTCCGTTAATTTGTAGGTCATCCATGTCATTCCTTCGCTGACAGCTGTAGCACTTTAATCTCTGCCCTGTTATCACATGGAACTGCCCCCCAGTGTCTGTGTCTTTTCTCCTCTTTTTATCAGAACACCAGTCATATCAGATCAAATACCAGTGTAACCTCAGTCTCAGCTGTGACATCCGCAATGGCCCTATTTTCAAAGAAGGTCACATTTTTAGGTATGGGGAGCTAGGACCTCAACACACCTTTTGAGTATACACAACTCAACCCATAACAGGTTGTTTTTCTTCTTATAATCGAGGTGTGTGAATTATAGATAAAACCCCTTAATTCTGTTTTTTTTTCTATTGGATTATATGTTTTATTCGACAACAATAACAAAAATGAGGGAAAAAGGATAGGAAAGGGAGGCAAGGAGAAAGGATCTAGATTAAAAGAGTCTTTTTTTCTTTCGTTTTCTTTTTTTTTTAATTGTTGTTCAAGTACAGTTGTCTCCATTTCCACCTCCACCACTGAGTTATCCAGTTTTGTTCTCTTCAAAATTTATTTTGGCTATTCTAGAATCTTTGTATTCCTATAGGAATATTGGAATCAACTTGTCGGTTTCTACCAGAAAATCCTGATTCAATTTTTCCTGGGATCACTGTGCAGATTAGTTAATTTAGTAAATTGAGAATCCTGATTCAAAAAAAACCATATATTCCCATTTATTTAGATCTTCTCTATTCTCACTCAGAAATCTTTTAGCTTTTAAGCTAAAAGTCTTAGACATTTTAAAGTTATTTATGTTTCTGATTATAGCCACTCTACTATTTTTTAATTTCAATTTTCAATCGAGTCTTCTGATCCATGAACATGGAATTGATCTCCACTCGTTTAGGTCTTTCATTTCTCCCAACAATATTTTGTAGATTTCCATAACAGGTTCTAGACATATGTTATTAAATTTAATCGCTTGGTATAATATTCCATATTCTTTATGCTACTATAAATTATATTGTTTTTTATTTTTTCATTGTTACTGATATTATATTTTTACTGTTGATGTAACATATTAGCACAATGTCAGTGACTTAAGACCACATTTATTGTGTTACGTATTTCTGCAGGTCAGAAGTCCAACAACGTAATCTCACAGGGCTAAAGCCAAATGTCAGCAGGGCTGCACTTCTTTCTCGGGGATCTAGAGGAGAACCCATTTTCTTGTCCTGTTTAGTTTGTAAAGGTTGCTTCCATTTCTTCCGTTTCCCCCTTCCTTCATCATAGGAACAATTAATTTTGCATCTCTGATTTTTGTTACATCTCACGTCCCTCTGAATGCATTTGGAAAAGATTCTTTACTTTTAAAGACTCAGAGTGGATTTATTTCTTAATCCCACCTTAGAGTGGGATTAGAATGGTCCATCCACATAATCTAGAATAATCTTTGATCACCTCTGCAAAATTGTTTTGGTCATATAGGGTAACATATTCATAACTTCCAAGGATTAGGGGGTGCCTACCATAGTAGTAAGATGAAGATACAATTGATTTTTCAATATTGAATGTTTTCTGAGACACTGCTAAACTTATCTGTTAATTTCAGTGGCTTTTTGATAAATTCCTAAGGATTTTTGACATAGAAAATTACATTTTCTTCACATACAGACAATTTTACTCCTATTTCTTTTTCTTGTCTTGTAGTACTGATGGGGATCTCTGGTAAAATGTTGACTAGAAATGGTGAGAGTAGAAATACTTGCCACATTTCAATCTTTCACTACCAAGTATGATGTTAGCACCCTGGCCGGTGTGGCTCAGTTGCTTGGAGCATCATCTCGTGGACCGAAAGCTCACGGTTTTGATCCCTGGTCAGGGCACATGTTTTGGGTTTGATCTCTAGTCAGAGCGCATACGAGAAGGCAACCAATCAATGTTTCTCACACTGATGTTTCTGTCTCTCTCCCTCTCTCTCTCTCTAACAGCAATGGAAAAATGTCCTTAGATGAGGATTTTAAAAAAGCATATTGTTAGCCCTAAGTCATGGTATATTACCTTAATCAGGTTTAGAAAATTTTCTTCTATTTCTAGTTTGTTGGCATTTTTTTCGATGAATCATTGTTGAATTTTGTATACATTCCCTTGTTTATAAAATGAGGATATCAACATTTACTTTAGAATAGAGATTAAAATAAGATAATATATGTAAAAGAATCTAACATTTCTGTGAGGCAAACAGCACATGGACACACCAGCTACAAGTGTCATATGGTAAAAGATAAAATCGGATTGTTTGGTAAAATATAGGAAGAGAGACAACGAAGCACACATATTTTCCTGAGCATTTATCCTAAGTAAAGAATTGTTTCCGTGGGTAAAAATGAACTAACTTCATCATGCAAAAGTCTCCAAAAGGGACTCCCTGCTCCCTCACACCCGTACACACAGAGGCACGGGGGAACAGCACAGTGCAGGGGATGCCTGCATAACTGCCCCCAAATGGAGCCTCCTGGGAGAGAACGTAGCCTTGTTACAAGGGGCCATGTTTATAGTTCAGTGGTTGTTGGCATTTCCGCAACTAAAAGGCTAATCCAGGCCCTAGTTAAGCTACTGATAGAAGTATAAGAAAATAAATACATCCTCCCAGGACATTCAAACTTGTCTCTAGCATTTCAAGCATGCATACCACGTGCATTAGCCCCCTTTTCTTCCTCTTTACCTCTCTTACTCCCAGAAGGCCAGATTCTCAGTCTACCAATATCTTTCTTCACTTATCTGGGATGAATGCAGGAACACATAGTCAATTAGCTGTAAATGTATGTATAATCACCATCATATTATTATGTCTATGCCCATCTTAAAGCTAAATAAATAAAGCCATTCTGGAAAACAAAGTTGTTTACTTAGTTGACATATATTGTGCAACAAATAGATTTGGTAATTTACAGCAATTAATAAAATTGACCTGGTCTCTACTCTTTTTTGGTAACATTTCACACATAGAGCTCATTATTTTATTTTCACAGTAAAAAATATGAAGTTACGAAGGCCAAGATTTTATGGAGTTATTAACTGGAGTTTAATTAGACTTTTGGTGTTTCTAATTTGACAGATTTTCTTTAGCCACACTTTTAAATTTTTACCTATTACCTTTTTTTCATAAGACACTTCTATCAAAAGGAAACATCTAAGTGGGGAAGTGGTAAGTAGGGTGAGAAATGTAACTGCATCAGTGTCCCCGGTACCACACCCTCAGCTTGCAGCCACTGTGAGAGTAGAAGTTCATACAGGCCATGATGTCTAACTAAGGGACGCCCAGATATCTGGTAAAACTACTACTGAATGTGTCCGTAAGAGCGATCCCCGAAGAGGTCAGTAGTTGGGTCAGGAGGCTTAATAACCATCTCCCTCACCATCGCAGGTACACATCACCAATCCATTAAGAGCCCAAAGAGAACAAAATGGCTGAGGAAGGGAGAGTTCGTTCTCTGCTTAAGCTCGGATAGCCATCTTCTCCTGCCCTTGCGCATCTGTGCTCCTCGACCGTGGTCCTTCAGACTTGCATTGCCACTATTACCAGCAGTGCCCCCAGTTCTCAAACTTCTGGACTTGGACTGGGATCTATGGCATCGGCTCCCATGGTTCTCAAGCCTTCAGACTAAGACGGAATTATATATGTACACTTGCATTCTTCTCCCTTTCTGCTTCCTGCTCCTCTTATCAGTTAATATAGTCTAAAGAGCAATTATGTAGAAACTTTCCTTATTTTCTCTGTGGTTACATAGCATTCCATTCTAAGGACATACCCTGGCTTATCCAAGCATTACCCTCTTAAAGCACACTCAAGTTATGCCTAATCTTTTGCTATTACAAATAACACTGCACCCAAACCATTCATTTAAAGGTCCATCTCTTTTACACTGACTAAAGTTGCAACCTTGTATCATACACTAGATTTTCATAAACAAATCATCCTATTTCTAGACTTTCAATCTTTTTGTTTTTACCAACAAGCCAATACCAACCTGGCTTAATTATAATGACTTTAATGTGTTTACTGTCAGGCGGGGTAAGTTCCCTTGCCCCCAATATGTGTATTGCTCTCTTTCATTGGGCTTTTCCTGTATTTGTTTATTTTTCCATGCGCTCATTTAAATCAACTAGCTTAACACCAGAGAAATAAAACGTACTGATTATTTTATGAGGTCATGTTAAATCTAGAAATTAACTAAGGGAAAATTGAGTCATTATGAGGCTATCTTCCTATACACAGATGTGCATGGTCTCCCAAACATACACTCACCCCTTCCCTTATACACGGATACACACAAACACCTGATTTCTCCTCAAGTGGACTGTTTCCCTTGTTCTCTTCCTTCCTCCCTTCCTGCTAGCAGCTGAGTATTTCTCTTCATATCTAGGAGGGTTTGTATTGTTCTAGTGGCTGCCTTTATGCTAATTCCCTAATATAATACTTTATTTCACGCTATTATTTTGAACTAAAGCTGACAAGCATCGTACTAATGATTACGGAAGCATCAGGGACACAGCATTTTTAAAGTTCCAGTAATTTTTAAGCAATCAAAAGCTTTTTGGAACAGAAGCCAGCACTAGAATTTTCTTTCAAACCGTTTTAGAAGACAAATACTGAGGAGTTATAATTTCTACCTCTTGCTTTTATAACAAATTATAAAGTGTTTATAAGTTTCAGAAATCCTATTAAAATTGACTCATTACCCCATCTTAATTTAATTACATAAAACTAGTTCCTAGCCCTGTCCGGGTGGCTCAGTTGGTTGGAGCATCATCTTGTTCTGCACACAAAAATGCTGTGGGTTTGATCCCTGGTCAGGGCACACACCTAGGTTGCAGGTTTGATCCCGGGTCGGGGTGCATATGAGAAGCAACTGATGCATCTCTCCTACAACAACATTCCTCTCTCTCTCTCTCTCTCATCAATAAAAACATATCGTTGGGTGACAATTAAAAAAATAGTTCTTAGAAAAAGAATAGGAACCTAATTTCAGTGCCCCTTCATACCTGAAAAGAAATTATTGCCTGTGAGTGTGATTGTGTACATGCAGCTCATGGCATCATATTTATTATGGTCTAGCCCATCCTTCAACCAGGGTGTCATGCCTTTCTGACAGCGGAATATGAAACAACTTTTTATGTTCAGAGCATCACTTTCTATTGATTGTCTTGAACTGTCATTGTAAAACAAAATTTTTGTCATCTTAGTGCAATTAAATCATAATTGAGAGTACAATAATTCTAATTTCACAATTCTTTTATGGCAAATCTAATTAATAGCATTTAAAGGTCCTTAGGCTTATAATATGCTTTTACTATCACAATACTCCCACTGAGCCACAGTAAGCCCCAAAGCCTGTGAAATACGGTGGAGATTTCCACTGACCTCAAGCTGCCTTAACACTTGTAATTTCCTATCCAAGGTAACTGCTTTAACGCTCTTTGCTAGGACTTTTGCTATCATTTCTATACGGTGGCCTCTTCCAGATACATTTGTCTCTGACACCCACTAAATCAGACAGCCACATGCCTTGAGAAAAAGAAGACGGTAAGGCTAAGGATTAAAACGCAGGCCAATGTGAGACTGGTGATAGGAAGTGGAGCTTCATGTTCTGGGCACTGAGATCTTGGCTGAAGAACTGTTTGGTGGTGGCAGATGTAATGAAAGAGAAAGATTTTGTACAAGGGCAGAAAGTTCCAAATGTCTCATTTCTCTCCCCCATACTACCTCACCACACAATTGAGAAAGCTCTGCTAGTCCAGCCTTTGTTTTGCCTGTTAGTTGTGGTCCTAACCAGTCATCAGAAGGGATCCAGGTGTAGCTGGAGGCAGAATTAAATTTAGTTCCCTAAAAAGGATAACTAGGAAAATCCTCAATACCATTCTTTCATATACAGCTCAAAGTAGCATTTCCCGAAATGCATATAGCAGAACATATTCCTAAGTCCAAGTGCACAAAGAAAGTTGCTTCGAGTGGCTAAATATATTTGAAAAATATTACTATATGTTGTGAAATAATAAGAAGTATATCTATATTTTTCTCTGTCCCTACCTCTGTGCACAGTTTCTAAAACCCTTATAAACAGGGGTGCTAAGAGAATCTGTCGTTCTATTATTTAGTCTTTGACCCTGGTTACTGACACAGAGATCCTAAGACTTTTGTAACTTCTGACTGATAGGAGCGTCTGGTAGTATGCTTCTAAATCCTGTGAAACTTTCTGGGTGATGGAAACAACTTTTGTTCTAATGAGGTGACTCTTTGTGGGCTTCTGGCTGGGGACTAGTCACCAGGAACACCAAGCCTTGATTGGAAGCTTGGGCCTTTCAGCCCCCATGCCCTGTCCTCTATAGGAGGCCTGGAAATGAAGATATTAATTGTTCATGCCTGTACGATGAAGCCTACATAGTAAAGGTCTTGGGAGCTTCCAGATTGGTGAATACCTTCATGTGTCAGGAGGGTGGCACATCCCAACTGCACAGGGACAGAAGCTCCTGCACTTGGGACTTTTCCAGACCTCGTCCTGTGTCTCTCTACCCAGGTGTTTAACTATATCTTTTATCATGTTTTTGTTATATAATAAACTGCTAAATGTAAGTATGTGTTTCTCTGAGTTGAGTGAGTTATTCTAGTAAATGATCAAATCTAAGGAGTGGGGTCATGGGAGCTTCCAGTCTGCAGCTGAGTTGGACAGAAGTTGGAGATCACCTGGGAGCCTATTTCTTCTGATTGGTGTCTGAAGTGGGGAGCAGTTTTGTAGGACTGAGCCCTTAACCAGTGGGGCCTGCACTGACTCTGGTTAGTGTCAGAACTGAGCAGGATTGCAGGGTGCCCAATGGGTGTTGCAGAGAACTGCTTGGTGTGGGGCAAAAACAACATACCTGGTGTCACAAGTATTGGGTGTGTGAGTAAAGCAGAAACAAGTTGTTTTCTTAGACACATGTCATGCCTTCATCATGGATTCACAATACACACTTCTTCATGAAGACCTATGCTGAAGAAATCGGTGTTGGTAATTAAATCTACAAACTGGCTTTCAGTTTGTTTAACCATATAACTTTCTTCTCCTTTTTTATGCTTCTAACATCTCATGGATCTAGTATTATATAGAACATATTCCATAAAATATCAGTCTGAAGATTTTTCAAATTTATAACTTACTAAAGTTTGCAGCTGGACCAGATACCTTTGGAGATGTGGAGGGTATAAATTAAATCTATAGTTCTTTGAAGTTGGTCTTTGAGTGCCTTAAGGAGTATTTCTGTAAGTATCAGCTTAATAAACAAACAGCAACATCTGAGTTTTTATTACTGTCAAGTCCATAAAGTAGATCCTAGCTTCACATGTGGTTAGTTACCAACATCATAAAGCTTTATTGATAAGCATAGTATTTACAACAAAGTTAGCATTTGAGTTATGCTGGATTTTCTAGCAGGATTTTTTTTGGGGGGGTGGTAGAGTTCTTAGGATTTTCTATGAACACAATCATATCATTTGTGAGTAGAGAAAGCTTCATTTCTTCCTTTCAAACTTTATGCCTTTTAACCATTTTTCTTTCCTTACTGTACTGGTTAGGACCTCCAGTACAATTTTTAATAGAAGTGGCGAGAATGAACATTCTTTGTCTCAAATGACAGGAAAAAATAAAACAGTCCTTAATCCTCAAGTATGATGTTATGTGTAGATATTTTGTAGATGCCCTTGATCAGGGTGAGGAAATTTCATTCCATCAAGTTGATCGATAGTATGTTTAGATTTTCTGTGTGATTTTTAATCTACTTGACCTATTGCTTATTGAAATATAGTGTTATATTCTCCAACTATTTTTGTGGATTTTTCTATTTCTCTCTTTAGTTCTGTCTTTTTTGCTTTATCGATTTTGAAGTATTTTGTTAGGTACATACATTTTAAGAAAGGTTATTTCTACCTGATGACTTGTCCATTTTATCATTATGGAATATTCTTCTTTATCTCTTTTAATACACCGAATGTGGAAGTCTCCTTTGTCTCATATCGATATAGCATCATTTCTTATGCTTTCTGCTGGCAAGTTATCTGGTTTTCCAACCTTTAGTTTCAACTTATTTGTGTGTGTGTATTTAAAGGGCATCTCTTGTAGGAGATAAATAATTGGATTCTTTCCTAAAAGGTGCTCTCTAGTACTCCCTGCCTATTATCCAGAGTGTTCAGCTTATTTGTATTTAATGTAATTGTTGACACAATTAGGATTGAGTCCCACATCTTAATATTTGTTTTTTATTGTACTTACTATTTGTTTTTCTTTATTCCTCTATTGTTACTTTCCTTCTTTATTCTAAGACAATAAATTTTATTAAAATTTTATTTTATTTACTTTATAGGCTTCTTTACCTCATATTATTTTCTTAGTGGTTGCTATCAAGCTAACCTATGAATCCTTAACCATGTACATCTTGGCCACTATTTTACCACTTCACATGTTACACCAACACTTCACGCTCCACCGTTTCCATTTCTTCCCTACCATTTCACAAAAACTATCACATTAGAATGGCATAGTTCTATTCACAGTTCTCTTTCACTTTGTGCTATTATTGTCACATCTTTTGCTTCTCTTTGCCTCATAAAATCTTGTTTATGATATTTTTTTACTTTAAGTCATGAGTTATCTTTTAAGTAAATGGCAGGAAAAAAATAAGGTTTTTAATTTCTCACTTATTTACAATTTTTTTTTATTGTGCCTCATTCTTTCCTGTTAGGTACATATGAGTGAGTTTCTATCTGGTGGCATTTTTGTTCAGCTTAAAAAGTATCCTTTGTGTATCTTATAGTGTGGGTCTGCTGGAGATAAAGTCTCTTAGCTTTTACCTAAAACTGTCTTTATTACAAAAATGGTTTTAAAGGTTTGCGTTCTGACCCTTATTATTTATGGTGAAATGTCAACCATCATTTATATCATTGTTCCCCTATAATTAATAGTGCCTTTCTTTTCTCTGGAAACTTTGCAGATTTTCTCTTTAATTCTTATTTTCAACATTTTATAATGTTCTTAGGTGTGATTTTCTTTGTATTTATCTTGCTAAGTATACTGAACTTCTAGTATCTGTATGTAAATATTTTTCACCAAATTTTATAATTTTCAGCTATTATTACTTCAAATATTTTTGTCCAGTTCTTGCTGTTACATTCCTGTGATTCAAATTTCACTTATTTTATATCATTTTACACATATTTTTGAATCTGTGGTCATTTAAAAAATCTTTTTTTATGCTCTTTCAGGTTATAGAATATTTATTTATCTGCCCTCAAGTTCACTAACCTTTGTTATCTACACTCTGCTGGTAAAACCACTCTGTGAAAGTTTTTATTCATGTATTATACATTTAAGTTCTAATTTTTCCATTTTTTATAGTTAACATTTCTCTTCAGATGTTTCCTATCTGTTGAGTCATTAAGACCTTTTTTTGCTATGCTTTGCTTGGATTCCATGTTGTTCTGCCATTGTGCAGAATTGTCCCCAGGAAGGTGATGTTACCTATGAATAATAACATATTTCTTTCATTCTAATCTTCGTGACTTCATTATCATACCATCCTGCATTGGCTAAAACTTCCATTGACATGTTGACAAGAAATTATGATATTGGGCATTCTTGTCTTGTTCCTTGTCTTATAAGGAAGATGTTCAATATTTCGCAGTAAAGTATGATTTTACTACAATTAAAAAAAATCAAACTAAAGATGTTTTCTTTTATTTCAGTTTGCTAAGGGTTTCTATCCTGAAATGATAGGAGATGCCACCATTTTTCCCTGCATCTTTTCCTTCTTTCTGTTAATGTGGTAAATGACACTAATGAGATCTTGTTTCTTAAATCACCCTTATACTATTAGAATGACTTTGTCATGAGATACTTTGATTCTTGGATTGTCCTCTAATTTTGCTTTCAGGTAACACTAGTGAGATTTAAATATCAATGTTATTTCAGCCAGCAAAGAATTATCCATGTCACTTTTTCTAGTATGTGTTCTTATTTTCCCCTTGACTTTTTTTTTTTAGGCCTGGTAAATTTTGATTAAAATATGATAGATTGTATAAAGTGAAGGCAGATTACCTCAATCAAACTAGAGGTTGTGCTGACACCAGTCTAGATTATATTTTTCATAAAATCTTTGTCTAATCCTTGGTTCACACTCTCCTCTGATGTATCGACTTTTGAACGACATGGGGGTTAGGGGTATGAACCCCCCACCCCAGGTGAAAATTCACATATAACTTGGACTCCACAGACCATAGCAGTCAGTCCTTGGTATCCACAGAAGATTGGTCCTAAGGCCCCAGCAGATACCAGAATACTCTGATGCTGAGGCCCCTATAAAGAATGGCTTAGAACAAAGCAACTGGCCCTCTGTATCCACAGATTCCCAACCATGGTTTGAAAATCATGTTTTCAATTGTCAAGTGGTTGAATCCATGGATGTGAAACCCCCAAACACAAAGCAACGACTGTATTTATTGGAAAAAATCCACATATACGTGGATTTGTGCAGTTCAAACCTGTGCTATTCAAGGGTCAACCATATCACTCTCTACTGGAGTTTCAACAGAGATCCTGGATTGTTTCCTTATCTTAACTCTTTGGAAGAGTCTAATCCTCATTTTTTTTTTTTTTCAGCACAGTGAGACTGCTGAAAACTTCATTTTGCCTTTCAAAAATTTTCTGCTTACCTTCTTACCAAGTTACCTGTTTATAAATTTGGCAATGCATTTTGGGGAAAACCAGTACAAAACTAATGCTCCACATTTTCCTTCCATCTGGGTTATAGTCCCTTAAGTCCTATCTTCACAGTCCTAGGCTCTAGACTCCAATTTTTGTCTCTCTAGTCCTGGGAAATTGCCAGAGGTATTGCTAGCTGTTCTCATTCTTATATGTGGACCTATCCCCATATTCTTGGCCTTTCCATATTTGCCAAGTATTGCAGGTGCCACTATGAGAAAAGTGGTTTTCACAGTGTCAACTCCCCACATTTAATTCCCTTCTGTCTGGAATCTTGGCTTTCTAATGCCTGGTTGCCTTGGCATTTCTCTAAAGCCTTCAACTTTAACTTGTACATTTTCTCTAAGAAGTAGCTTTAGCCTGCTAAATGGTAGTTCATCATACCTGGAAATGAAAGTTCACTCCAGGAATTTAATATTCTGTTTTAAACATCCAAAGACATAGTTTATTGATTACTAATTAGAATCAAAAGCACTTTTAGGGGGAACTTGATCATGTTAAACATGCTGTCTGGTAAGATATAAAATATCTGTGTGGGGAAATGAAGTTTTGGTACTCAAATAGCTTAACTTTGCATTAATAGAAGTATAACACTTACCAGAACTTGAATGTATTCACACATCCTTGTGTCCTCAATTTTTAGTCTTTTTCCTCTTAGTTATATACATTTAATTAACACAACTATTTTAATATTCCTTCCTACAATGAAGATATAATAGTTTTTAATAGTACTTACATTTTACCATTTCATGTATACACTGTCTTCTCCATTCCAACTTTTGTGTTTTCTGTGTAGGGACTCCTAAATGGAAAATATTGTCTATGAGTATTCATAATAATACATAAATTAGTGACATAGGAGAAGGCAATGTAAATGAAGATAATAAAACATTTATTATTGAGAAGTAGCACAGTACTTAGGTCATATTGTGTTATTTCTGGAATAAGTATGCAATATAAGATGTTTATTTAAGCAATATATCCCAATACTCAGAACCGTACAATATAAATTAAACATATTTTTTGTTAACCTATACGAAAGAATTAAGATAAAAATTCTTGGCATATATATAAATATTAACATCCCTGCTTTAAATGAAGGAAAGAATCTTCAAGTATGTTAAACAAACTTTACCATAGTAGTTAATAATGGAATAAATTATAAAGTTATAAATAGCAGCAGAAAAACCAGGTGGAAAAAACTGGCATTGTGAGAATTTTCCATGACTTATCTTTGAATTAAGACCAGTAGAAATGTGAAATCTTTGCAGTATGCATGATTTTATTTTATTTTAATGATTCCCCACTACCAGGGCAAGGAAGAAAAGAGTTGCTGTCAACATCTTCATTCATTAAAGAGCTGGGAAGAGAAGAATCCAATAAACATCTGCTTTTTTCAATTGTCTTAGTCATAAGAGGTTTTTCTAATTTGTGAATTTGTGCTGTGCCACCCTTGAATAATTTCTCCCTTTACCCACAATCCTATTCTACTGGGGAAACAGAGGGAAAAAAAGAGCTAATTAAAAGGTCTGACTCATTGTAGTGAAAATTTTAACATTTACTTTTCTTTAAAAATGGTATCTATTACACATCAAGGAATCCTAAATAAAAGGAAAATAAGTTTTAAAAATTTCATGCATCGCTCACATCTTTCTGTAAATATTTTGACTTTTTCTTCTACTCAAGATAATATAAATATCTAAAGCTTGTCTTTGTTCTAACTCCCAAAGGTGCTGCTAGGTCTCGGGACTACGCTGCCTCTTATCTTGTGGCTGAGTGTTATTGAGGCAGTCTTCCTTTAAGAAAAAATCCTAAAACCTCTCTTTTTATGTTATCAAAATTGTTATTCTATATACAAGGGACATTCCTAAACATTTTGTTTCTTCAGTGTTGGCTTACTACTCCTAAAATATTTTGTCAAAGAAATCTTATTTTTAAAACAAAAAGAAAGTTGATAATTTAAAATAAGCTTCATTCTGAAATGTTTCACATGAAAATTTTACACATGCAATTTCTAAGAGGTATTTTAAGAGGTATATACAATATGTTCCAATATCTGGCAACCTGCGAAAGGTAGCATGAATAACTTGATTTTAAAGAATAAATGACAGCAAATTCTTGGTGGCTGATATTGAGAAAGTAATGGAAGTGTTTTATAATTATGACTCAGGTTTATTTGTAAGTTAATATTATTTTCTTTCTAGCAGAAGAAATAATGGGTGTTATATTAACTGAGGACTTAACTGTCCACTCTTATTAGCATAACCCTAGTATATCCAATTGAAAGAATAGTCCCAAGAATGTCAAATCACAGTTTAAATAAATCTTAGTGATTTGTCTTGCACATACAGCAGAAAATCTTAGTAGCTTAATGTCAGGACAGATATTAAATTTAGGGGCATAAAGCAAGATCAATTATACATGATAATAAAAAATTTATAAGGGTATAAAAAGAGCCTGAAGTTTCCACTTTAAAACGGCGAAAGAAAATTTTTCTTCCCTCAGCTTTTTTGAATTTTGCCAACAACAAAAAACAACTAATGATAGAGAGAAAAAAAAAACATTCCATTATCAGGGTAGAAAGAAAATTATTATGGCTCAAAGAACAAGCATTTAAAATCACTTGCCAAATATTGCAAGTGATAAAATGAGGGAACAGTAACAATGAGTAGATGTCTCCATATTTAAGATGACATAAAATCAGGATAATTATACCACCGTAATTAATTATATGAGTTCTAGGCTTGTCTAGAAAGATTTTTTAAAATGGCCCATCGAGATTCAGTTTGATATCTCAGAATGGTCGGAAAGATAGAAACGAAGGACCAAAAAAATAAAAATGTGGTAAAAAAATCAAAACGAAATGGAAGCTGTGCATTGCTTCCAACTTTTTTAGGTCTTCCAGCCACCACATGTCCACACGGACCCCACATGCCTTTCCACGAGCAGCTGCTAACGTTCAAAGATGAGGCATGTCGTGCAGCACCGTCACAGACACGTGCCTCCAGCATCGCAAGTTCCCAACACAACACAGAATTTATTACGGGAAAATTTACAAGCTGAGAAGTAGTAGGGTGAGTACAGGCCCCACACTCTCACTTTTCTCTAACACGGCATGGACACAGATGTTCTGTATGCATCAAAGCCCAAGTTCTAGGAGAAGGGTCTGGCTAGGTCAGCATGGTGGTCACGCAGCCGAGTACACGGAAGAGAGCACGTGCCCAACGGCACGCTGAATGTTCATGGGCGGGCCGCAGAGGCAGGCTGGGGAACATCTAGCTTCTCTAAGTCAGGGGCAGACAAACGCTGTCTGTAAATGACTGGGTAGTGTGTATTTCATAGAGAGTTAGCCTCCGTGGGCCGTACACTCTTTGTTGCAACTACTCTCCTCTGCAGTGGCAGTGTGAAAACAGCTGTAGACAGTACATAAATAAATGAGCAGGCTGTGTTTCAACAAAACTGTATTCATGGGCACTGAAATGTAAATGTCATGTAACTTTCATGGTTCAGGAATTATTAATTTTCTTTGAATTTTTAAACTACATGAACATGTAAAAACAATTCTTAGCTTGGATGCCAGTGAAAAACAGGCAGCAGGCCGGATCTGGCCCATGGGTTATAGCGTTTGCTGATCCCCTACACTGAGCAACAAGAAATATATGAAGTTACCTCTAGGCTCTGGAACAACACCAGGGATTATGCACACGGAAGTTCAAGCACTACGTACCAAGAGCCCTGGAAGCATTCCTACATGCCAAGACTGCTTACGTGAGCCAGAGACCTTGGCTCTCTGCAGACCAGTTCCGTTCACTGGACCAGCTCTCAGCTAAGCTATCAAAAGGGGTAAGGCCTACAGGGTCATCCAGTTGTATGTCCTATCAATGAACCACCAAAACTCCAACATAAAAACCACACATTACAGCATACTTGTTGTAAAAGATTAAAAGCATTAAGGAAGGCTGATGAAGAAGAGATATGAAAAGAATTATTTGAAGAAACACAGGTAATGTCATAAAAACATAAAGAAATTCTAGGTGATATAACTGCTTTAAATGTTACAAATGAAAAAAGAGTTACAAGTGTTCAAATAAAGAAATGTAAAAAGCAGAAAGTGTTGAAAAGTGATTTTACTCATCTTAGGAAAGAAATATAAGTGAACAAGAAAAATATGATGTTTCCTAAAGTGACACTAAAAACCACATAAAAATGAATATCACTAAAAACCAAGTCAAAAACGTAGATCACTTAAATAAAATGCAGGGTCTGGCAGAAGTAACACCACTGAGTATGGTTGGTAGGATACATGAATGTTTCATATGAGAAGGACAGCAATTTGAACATTGCACATAAAATGTCATATGGTGTTCTTGAGTGTGATACTGTTATGTTACAGAATTATATGCTTATGGTTTTGTAATAAAACATTTTTGTGTAATAAAGAGGGGTGTTATTTGTGCCAGACCCTGTATATAGTGAAAATCAAAATGAAACATGAATATGACTGGAGATAAAACTATGGATACAGAGAAGGATACTGAACTATATATAATTCGTATTCCTAAAAACAGAACAAGTCTTATAAAATTCAAGTATGCAATTAAAGCAAACTGTTTTGAAACACAGCAGGCTTGAATCTACAGGATGAGCCTCAAGGCATTCTAGGAAAAGTGGATACAGAGGGTTTGCTATGAAAACATACCTTCTGGTAAATTCCTCAATCTTTAAGAATAAAGAAAGAATCATAGAATCATTCATGAATAAATGAAAAAGCAAGTCACCTTCAAAGGGGAATATAAGGCAGTCTTTAGAGGTCTCCAAAGAAATCTTTAGTTCCAGAAAAACTATAAAAGTAGCTATAAATTTCTAAGAAAAAAATGTTACATACAATTTGTATCTAGTGAGGTTGTCCTTTATATTTAATGTAAAAGACAGAATTTCTCACTCTTGCATAATTAGATTTAGCCAAAGAGGAAAAAACACACACCCCCACACCACCTCCCACACACACATGGAGTTTAAGAAAATGGAAACTGTAAAAAAGCATGGTTAGTGAGATTTGAATCCATTTTTGCCAACATCGAAGATGAAAGAACTGAAGTAATTATAGTTATATAATCTAATGTGAATGTTATACTTCTTGGAAAAGTTAAAATGATAACATAATTAAAAATGAAAGCTAAAAGAGCAAATGTGGGAGGAAGTGTGAGTGATATTTTCCTCATATTTCTTAGCAGGGAGTCAAATGTATTTTAAGCTTGAAGTATCAGTTACAAGTAACTCCTTTAACGATGCAAGTGCTTAAAATTTTGCCTCCCATGTACAATTTCTCAGTATTATTGGGTATGCTCCTTTAAGAGAAAAGAGTATATAATGAAAAAAGAAATGATGAGATCAATAAACAGGAGATATGCAATGGGTAACTGTTACACGTGCATGTCCCATCCTTCAAAATCCCAACCATGTGAATTTCCATATTACAAGTCACATGTTCCTGGAGGAACAGTGCAGAGCACTCACTTCTCTGGCCGTCCAGCAGCGAGCTGGCAGGCACACGGGCCAGGCCCTACTGGACAGAAGCTCTCACAGGAGTCTTCAGTCCCATGCAAGAAATGGAAGCACACCTCGCTGTGGTTAGTTTTGTCACTGTTTGTCTGGTTTTCTGTATCAGGCATGGATAGCCAGATATGTTTAGATTTTAGTAATACTTGTCATAGAACGTTTCCAGTTCAAGTGTGAAGTGTAGTAGTGAGGGTAGTGACTTCCTAGTCACTTTAGATCTTTGCTATGCTTCTGTATAGTATTCATTGACTTTTAGACATGACTTGGTTCTCCAACTCTCCCAATTATTCTGTATAGTATATTTTATTAAACTGGTCATTTCTGCTAAAAATAAAAGACACTAAATTTTGGTATTCTCAATTTAAAGCTACCATTACGAGGCCTGTCTTAACATAGCAGTGTGCACACACTAGGCTCAGTAATTTTTTAAGTCCCACCTTCGTTTCCTTGTCTTCAATTGAAGTCCAATAAAATGAAGTATAATTTCAAGTTTGAAACACTACGCACAATACTATTTCATTGTCTGAACTATTCCTGTCTGTAGTCTACTTTGTGTGAAGAAAGGGAGGCTGGGCTGGTGGCCATCGAAACTACCATTGAGTGATGAGTGATGAGATTTGCAGTAAATGTTTTTCAGTTCTGAAACTTTCCATTTTGTTTCACTTTTTTCTTTTTAAATGTATATGTAGCTATTTCCATAAAGGTCATAAAATAATTATACTAAAAGTTGATATGAAGTCTTATTCAAAATATTTATTGTGCATTTATGAAACATTTTTCTAGTTGTAGGCAATTCATCATAGGTGAGTGCACACTTGTGTGTATCAGTGAGTTTGTACATGTGTGTACTACTTCAGGATCACTGTAAGCTAGTCCACCATTTAACTAATTCTTTTCCATTCTTTATTATGTATTCATATTTCATTTACATATCTGAATAGAAATTGAGAAATGTAGAAGTCAGAATTTCGTATAACTCTTTGTCATCACAACAAAAACTGAAACCTGTGTATACATAGGTATTTTTATATGGCATATAGGTATTTCAGAAGGAAAATAAGAGAATTTTGCATTCATTGTTCCAAAATGCCAAAGCTTTCCTCTTCACAAAGAAACCAGATGTATGAGAAAAAACACATACATTTGTTTTATTTTCGAATCCAAAAAGTAAAAAATAGCTACAGAAGTGTATGTCCTCTAGTACTAAGTGCTCCATCCTCAAGAAAACCCTGAGAGATTGTATTCTACATAATTATGCAAATAGATTTTTTAAGTAAAAAAGCCAAAATTACAATATGCTAATGTGACAGCAGAACTATGATGAGAACCATTAAAAAAACGAAAGTTTGTTCACACCCAGAGCCTTTACTTTTTTACTTAGTATTTTTTATGGCACACACACCTCCTAAAAACACTCAAGGAAGAAAGCCTCAAACCATAATTACCATAATTATACTTTTTCATCTTAAAATCCTTTACACACCCCTAGAATAAATATTATATGTAGCATATAGTATCATAATTAAAGTAAATGTTCAAAGAAACGATGCTTTGATTGCTGTTTTCTACATATTCTGTCTAATGAGCCAGAACTACACAGTGTATATGTGCGGTATGTATCTATTTGTTATTATTATTAGCATGGTGGCTTTGACTCATCTTAATTAAAAATCTGCATAAAATATTTCTATCCCATTGTATGGAATACTCTAGAAACATATAACAAAAATTAATATTGGAAGCAGCAAATAATTTAGACTACTTGCCAAAGAAATGTCTTAAAAGAAAGCTTTCAAGTGGAGATAAGCCTTGTAAAAAAAATGAGAGATTAGTAATAGCTGCAAGCTCTTTGCTCAGCCTTCTGAACGCACTGTTTAATTATGGATCAAGTTTAGTCTTTAGCTCCTTGACCACTGTGGATTATTCTTTCCATTTTCTTCTACGAGATCATGCTGAGCTGGGTGATACTTAGATAAAAACTTGATATTATTCACCCGCCTATATTCTCCGGAGAAGATCACAAACGGTAAGAGGTGGAGGGTTGGCACGGAGGCCTTTGGAAGACTTTGATTTTGAGTAAAAAGAAATTCAATTCCTATTATTCTAAAACAAAATACAACTCACTCTGAGAAAAAGATTTAAGAACCAGAGATAATATTCTTTTGTGAGGTTAAGTACAGAAAAAAGTGACCGGAATACAAAAATTAAATTGTCCCTTTGCTGTTAACATTCATAGTTCAAAGAATCATTGAATATGGTGTCTGTATGAAGGTAACTGAGGGGCAGAAATTGCGCCGCCTTTCTGGAATGCAGAGCGGCATGAAAAGGGGAAGTGGGAAACAATTTCTGTATTTCTGTCTTCCCCACAATATCATGGTCAAAATAATGGCAGACATCTTCTTGGACAAAGCAAAAATATTTTATTTCTGAAGTCCATGTGTTTGCTTTGAACAAATAACAAATAAAAATAATGTACCTTTTTTTCAGAATGAAGTGATTTTCTGTGACTGATGAATATTTAAAATGAGAGTGAACAATTGTGATTGCCAGTAACTAGTTATTTGTTACGTCATCAATGTCTTAGGGACTCCATTCTACACCTACAAAATGTAGTTAGCTAAGGTACTGGAGAGAGCAGAAATATTGTGATTCTAAGACTGTCTGTACTTATTTACATTTGCTTTCCCATTCTTTCTTCCCTTCCCTCCAATCACGCTTCTGCCCTCCCCATTATATTGACGCCACTCTCCTTAAGACACACAATAATATCCACACTGTGAGATACAATGATCCATCCTCCGCCCCTTTATGATTTGACGTGTCTCTATTAATTCTACCCCTACCCCTACCCCTGTAAATTCTGTTATCGTTACAGCTGTCAAAGATGGTCTTTCTCCTTCTTCCTTTTCTTCTTCCTGTTCTGTTTTAGACTTCCTGTCTGACAAATTTTTCTAAACTTTTTATATTTTCGACAAACAGGATGGATAGGGTCTTTCTCACTGGGTGAGTTCTGAGTCACGTCAAATAAAGACAGATTCTTTAAAATGAGCTTTTACAGAGAGCTGTCGTACAAGTCAAAAAGTGAAAATCCTTCAGTGATACGGAATTTAGGGCAGCTCCAAACCAATTCTGACCCTGTGGCGGCTGCTAGACTCCGGTTTTCACAGCTATCATGGTTGTGAGGCTAATAGTTTTTAAGGTTTCCATCAAGATGTGAATAAGGGGATGGATATAAGACAAGTTCATACGCCATTTTCTTGCTGTTCATACCAAAATTCAGCCTTTTTTTCTTGAATAAGTGCTCCTGGTTTTGTTATAAGATTTTTGTGAATTTGAAGAGTTAAAAATGTTATTTGGACCATTTAGCAGTATTCTTGGTGCTTTGAGGAAGGAAAGGATTTTCAGAGGTTCTTAATTTGCCATTGCTTCTCTGCAACTGAATGACTTAGCTAAGGGAAGAACATATCCTCACAAACCTGACTTTTAGCTCAGGTTTTCCAGATTGCTGGCATGGTATACAAACCCCAAGCAGAATAAAACAGCAAAAAAATCACATCTTGATGCATCATAGTTAAGAAGCTATGAATCTAAGATAAAGTTGTAAAAGAACTCAGAGAAATAAAAGAAACTTTACATACAAAGGAACAACATTTTTCAATAAAAACTCTACAAGCCAGAAGATGATAGAGTGACATCTTTAAGGCAGGAAGAAAACTGAAAAGATCATCCCAGCATTCTATTCTCAGTGAAAATATCTGTGAAAAACAAAAGATAAATAATAACTTTTTATGGCAAATAAAAACTGAGAGCATTCATTATTAGGAGCACCACTGAATATTCTATCACCTATACTTTTTTGGTTTTGTTCACACAAGGTCTTTTTTTTATATTAAACACTTTTTTTTTAGATATAGCCACATGTCGATGTAAAATAATACAGAGAGATCCTATGTATCCTTAACAAGTTCCCCTTAGTGGTGACATCTTGAAAAATTACAAGATAAAGACATTGATATAATCAACACAAGAACACAGTTCCAGCACCCAAATGAGTACTTATTAATTCCATTTCATAGCCACACTCATCCCCTCCCACCATCCCCAACCCTTGACAAAATTCATTCCAGTTGTTTTATGTATCAGCAGTTCCTCCTTTTTTATTACTGGGTAATATTCCATGCTGTAGGTATATCATGGTTAATTTAACCAGTCACCTGTTGAAAGACATCGGGGCTCTTTCCAGTTGGGACTATTTTTAATACAGCTGTTATGAACATCTGTATACACGTTTTGTTTGAGCATAGATTTCCTTTCTTTGTGAAAAATGTTGTATTGTATGGGAGCTGTGCAACATGTAAAGTATTAGAGGAAACTTTCCAACTATTTTCTAGAATGGACCCCCATTTTATATTCCCACCAACGTTACACGATTGATCCAGTTCTTCCACATTTCAACATCATTTAGTGTTGTCATTATATTTTATTTTAGCCATTCTTCTGTTCAGTCAAGGGAAGGGATGAGTTTAACTAGGCAGCAAGGCTACTAGGCAAAGGACTGGAATATGCAGGAATTGTCCTCTGTCTGGTGATGAAAGGGACATCCTGACATTGTGTTTTCTTCAGTTCTGGAGTCCCTACTTAGTTCTCCTTCTTCTTACCATCTGTACTGATTTCCTATTGATATTATAACAAACTACCACAAATTTAGTGGCTTAAAATAATGCAAATTTATTCTCCTGTAGTTCTGTAGGTCAAAAGTTCAAACGTGTGCTTCATTTGGCTAACATCCAAGGGCAGGCTAGCTAGTTCCTTCTGGAAGCTCTAGGGAAGAACCTGTCCCCTGCCTTCCCCAGGGTCTCGTGGCTGCCTGCATTCCTTGGCTTATGGTCTCTTTCTCCACATTCAATGCCAGCAGCATATCCTCTTCGAACTCCCTATTTCCAACATGACACAGTCTTCATATTCTAACTCTCATCTTCCTGTTTCACTCTCAGAAGAATCCTAGTGATTACAGGGTCTCTCCTAGATAATCCAGGATGACCTCCTCATCTCTAGCTCTTCCGTTTAATCATATCTGCAAAGTCCCTTTGCCATGTCAGGCAACATGTTCATCAATTCTGGCTTTTAGGATGTAGACATCTTTGGGGTGGGGGACATTATCCGGACTACCACACCACCTTTCAGAGTTCTCCCCTGGTTTTTCTCTTGGGTTGTTTCTAGCGTATGCAGTCAGTCGCACTCAGTGAGGAGGAGCAGAAAAAGACGAGTGCTATGGACTGCCTGTTTGCGTACTCCCAAATTCGAATGTTAAAATCCTGACCTCTAATGTGATGATACTGAGATGTGGGGACATTAGGAGGTAGCTAGGTTATGAGGGCTCTGTCTTCATGAATGGTGTTAACGGCTTTATAGAAGATATCCAGAGAGCTCTCTCGCCCCTTGCACAGCTGAGGACACAGTGAGAAGATGGCAGTCTGAAACCTGGAAGAGGGGCCAAGGAGGGTGGCACCGGGACCTCAGACTTCCAGCCTCCAGAACTGTGGGGAATGAATGCCTGTCATTTATAAAGCACCCAGTGTGTTCCTTCGTTACAGCAGCCCAAGCTGAGACAATGAGTGCATGCCCTCCAGCTCGGGTTGGCAGTGTAGTATTATTTTTGTCTCCAGCTTTGTGTCATCTTCAAATTTTACAAGTACCATTTCTGTTTGTTTTTAATTCAAATTGTTGATCAAAACAGTGAACAAGACAAGGCCAAACACAGAGTCATACTGCACAACTTAGGAGCATCTCATTCCATTTTGTTCCTATTGGAGTAGGTTTAAAAATGATAAATCCACTTGCTTGTATCATCCCCAGATTAACGCTTCTCCAGTTTTTCTCTTAAGTACAAAAGATGTCCTCTTGAAGTCACGATAACAATTGCATTCCCTACATAAGTAGACTTTAGTTAATCCTAAAAAATTAAATTCTACTAGTTTTTATTACACTTTTCTTTTTTAGTAAATTCTAAATATCATTTTTAAATCTAAGCCATTCCAACTTCTCTGCTTCATAAGACATAAAATTATGGCAGAAATAGTCACATCACTGTTCTGAAACATCCCAAATCCATCTCTTTCCCCTTTGGAAATTCTGGATCAGTACTATGATTGTTATCTTTGAAACTTCTACACTGTGATTCCGAACACAGTTAATGACAGTTCTAACATCAGAGTTTCAGATTCTTGCTTCTTGGGATGCCATTCTTCTTAGCCTACAGAGAAATGTAATTTAAAAATAACCAAGTCTTTTTTATGAATTTAATATTTTATTTTGGTACTAAATTTCTTCTATAAAAATCACATTTATGCTACCACTATTTTACTTTCAAAATCGTTCTCAGGACCTGAATGACGTATGACGTACCCGATGGGTCACAAGCACTGTGCTAGGTCTGGAGTTTATAAAGATGAATGAGTCGATTATCCAGTAAACACTTCAGTAGTGTGTTAACATTGCCCAGTTTCTCCCCGGCAATGTTCCCATCCCTCCTTTGTTTACCGTCTGTCTCTGCACACAGCTTGCAAAACCTTTACTTGTCCTCAGCAAATCCACAAGACTCAGTGACTCTGGCCTCCAACCTTCCTGACACTGCTGCTCCATGCGGAGGCAGCGCCTTTGTGTTTATTCCTTGCTGTGCGCCCTTTCTTCTACCTCTTCCACATGTTCTTTCATATCCCCAGCTCTTGAGAAATCTTCCTGTGCAGCCAAATCAGGTCGCTTAGAAATATTTTCTTCCCCATTTGAATGGAGACTGTATAAGCTGAAGTTTACTCTCCTAGCACACTCCTTGAGCAACATTTCCTTTGAAGGCTCGTACAAAAAGCCAAACCTGCTTTTTTTTCCTGTAATCACTTTTCATATCTACTTTTAAATATTTCAGACCTGTGTCTGCTTATGACCAGCATTTATTTCCACTTAGCCACTTCTCATCATGAACAATTTCTTGCTTTTTGATCAGAATTAGATTGAAGCAGCATGTTAATGTCTTCATTTGTCTTTAGAAAAGTAAAAAGAATGCCTTAGATCTTCTTTCTTTCACACAATTAGATTCTCAGATGGCTGAAACTTACCATGACTTTGTCTTAATAATATTTCAATTTTTCTGCTGTTTACAGTAACAATCATGTTTAATGACAATCTTAATTATTTTCTCAAAATGCCTTTCTAAACAAAGACATTGAAACCATTCATTCATCCATTTTCCTTCCCTAAACATAATAACATTTCCACAAATACCAAAAGCCATGTCTTTTTTTTTTTTTCTTGGCTCTGCTTAGAGCTAACCAGCTGTCTGCAGAGCTATCAGCAGGGTTTATTTTTCTTGGCGTAAATGCAAGCCTCTAGTTATTAATATGGGAGTGATTTCCTCTTGCTGACAATTTAAGATAAAGTAAATTGAAAGTGACATAAAGGAGGGTGTGTGTGTTAATGTGTGTGTGTGTTAATGTGCGTCACCAAGGTTCTTTCCTGACATCCTGAAAGGTCTCGTCTGAGTGGGCCACACTAAGCAACCATTGCAAGTAACCCCATGCTATTAAAGGGTGGGCATTCTCATTGATTTGTAAACGTGACAGATGCAGCATGTGATTGTAAATTAGCAATGTGAGGTTAGCCCCAAGAGAGCTCCAAGCAGGCGCCACAAACCTCCCACCCTCAGCAATTATTTGGCTGCTTCTCAAGCTTTTACCATTTCCTCAGACTCACTGCTGTGAGTCCTTTGGGTTTTGGTATGCTTCTTTCTTCCCTCTCTCTTCTTAATTTACAGTCATTCAAACCGCAAACAGTTTAAACATAGAAAATTACCTTAGCATTATAATTTTCTTTATCTTCAGCTTTCGTGCCCTGATAAATTTTTTTGGACGCTGTGCATGTCATAGTGTTTCACAAACTGTAGTGTGAGACCCTTGGCCAGAGATTCTGATTTGGCAGGTCTGGCAGGCAGCCTGTGATGGTCTGTATATTTAATTTGTTTTTTAGGGGACCTTCACACAGGTGGTCTGTGGACTGCCTTTGAGAAGCATCAGATTCAATCTTTTATCTCTTTTCAAGCTAAAATGATGAGTTTCTATTTTTAGCTGGTTTACATTTTCCTCAGGCAATGTTTTTAATAGTGAAGATGGCCATCTTCACTTTCTAACTGGGGTTCAACCCTGTGGAAATGAGGTCTCCCGAGACGTGCAGTATTCCACGGCGTCATAGGGAGAAAGCAGGAGTACGGGGGGCGTAGGCACTGGTCGTAGGCTCTGGGCTTCACCCTCTCCCACGCGGTGTCTGCTGCGGCGCCTGTTTAGAACGCATCTCGGCCTGCCCTTGCTCACAGCCACATTTTCCTCTCCAGGGAGCCCTCATTTAAATATCTTATATCACATTAGATAGTACCTTTACCTAGCCAGGTTTTTTAAAAAGAGCATGTCCATATAAAATATTTAAATACTATTAAATTTATAAGGCAACTAATACGATAGTACCTTAATCAAAAGCAAAATACCACATGGTAAAATGTCATGACTTCCAAATGCATAGGGACAAACTCTGGCCCAGACTAAAGGTCAGCAGTAAAACACTTGGTAATGAAATAAGCAAGACCAAAGGTCAGGCTTCCGTAAAAATCCCATTCTAGCTCCAGCTCCAGCTTAAACCATTTCAGACATCTGTGGTAAGTTGTCTATGTTTTCAAGTGAGATAGCCTCCCTGTGAACTGCAGGCTCGGTATTGCTAATGAGAGTGAAAAGTTCCCAGAATGGGAAGCTACATTTTACAGAGGGGGGATGCTTTTCCCCTCCCTCTCCTTTTCCATTCGTAGAAGTTTGTTCTGGAGGCTGGATCGCATTTTAGAAGAAGAACCTGTAATGTTTCACAGAATAAGCGAGTGACTTGTGGCCTCCTATGTCCTGGTTTGCCCTGGAAAAATCACAGCTGATAAGCTGTTAATTCCCCTTTTACTCACAAAAAGGCCCAGCTTTGGAGTATGAATAATGTGGCCATCTTACGATATAGTGAGATAAATGATCAAGTTAAATCATGATATTTTTTGCTTAGAACCATCTAGTGTAGCATTTCTCCAACTTCTAACATGTATTAGAATCACTTGGAGCACTTATTAAAACACAGACTTCTGGGCCACATCCCCAGAAAATTTTAGTCTCGGAAGGGACCTGAGAATTCATATTTCTAACAATTCCTCAGGCACTGCTAGTGCTGCTGGTTCAGGGACTATGAAAACCAATGGCCTAATGGCTGCCCCTTTTATTCAGAGAAAAAGTCAAAATCCTTATAATGGCCTAAAAACTCGAATGATCTGGCTTGACAGCTACATCTCTGACCTGTGACCCTCCAACCTACTTTTTCCCGTCCGGCCTCCTTGCTGCAGCAGGAATACGCAGCGGTCTCCCCCCTGGGCACGGGCCCGTCCGCCTGCAGAGATCTCCCCAGATATTTCAGTGGTGTACTTCCTCGATTCCTTCATGTCTTTCCTCATGCTCTCAGCAAGGCTTCTCCTGACCACCCTCATTAGGGGTATAACCTGAACCCCCAGCTCTCTTATCCTACTCAAGTTTTCCTTTTCTTCATACAACATACCAATTTATAACACTTTTACTCCATTCACTGTTCACCCAGCCATCCCAATGTAAGCTCAGCGAAGGGTTCTTTTCTACTTTGGGAACTGATGTACCTGGAACACTTTGACGAGACAAAAGGCATTTTATGCATGTTTATTGAAAGAAGGAATGCATCACCAATTTTGTTGTGCCTTTTTACATAAGTGAGCAAAGCAGGTGGTGGCTAGAAGACTAGCATAGAATTCGAAGACATTGTATATACCTTTCTAAGTAGATGCACATATTTTAGGATTGGAATTTAATTCCAAGACTTTTAATTTGCAACTTTATCAAGTCCAAACTTTACTCACAGAGTTTGTACAACCTCATGTTCTACCTGTGAAGCTTCTGTGCTGTCATCCAGCACTTTACATACTTTCCTTTGTGTTAACACATCTACTGGTCATTCGTTCCCAAACTATCTTCCTCAGTCTTCTGCCCATTACCACTGCAGTTTTGAAAGTCCAAATTCACTGTTTCTATGGAAACTATTAGAGATATAATATCTGCAAGGCACAAGAAAGAAGAGGTATAGAAAAATTGATCTCCGAGTGTCACCCGCATTATGCAGTTTCACAGCTCTGCAAGGACTGGTTCCACACACAGCACTCTTTCTGAAGGTTAGACAGAGGTCAAAGGTCAGAAGGATTATTGTCTCATCAGAGGAAATGATTCACAAAAGTTCATAATAAATTGTACTCAAATATTTTTTAAGATCCTGTGTCATCACTATATTTTTAAAACCTGTCTTTTGATTTGATTTAAAAGTCATTTCCTTTGTTTCTCAAAGCCTGTGCTGTGTGGACGCCCTCATAACCACACCCTCACACCCAATGACCTTTAGCAAAAAGGTGTAGTTTCAGTTTCTCTTTCTCTCCTGTGACCTACATGTACAGTGAAATTATAGGCATGATTTTTTTTGAAGTCATTTAGTTAATTTTGCATCCTCTTTAAAGCATACCAGTTTTCTATCACTTCCATCAGAAATGTGTTACTGGAGTTCCTCTTCATGTTTCAGAGGAAAGAAATATTCTTGAGAGAAATTGTGTCAAATCAGATAAAAAAGTAAGCTTATTCATGATGGATCTATAGCTTCCTAGAGGAAAGAGATGTTCTAACTGTTCAGCTGATGTCATCAATTATTCAAAGCCAATTTAGATGTTGTTCTTTAAACTCTACTGGTTAACCAGTTTGGGATGAACCTGTGAGCACCGGCCATAAACCACCCCACCCCACATTCACTGTGCACTGCTCTCTGCCCCGCAGAACCGAGTTCCCGGGCTCTCAGTGAAGTACCCTGACCCTCCTGCAGGGCTAAGCAGGCCGATTAGGCCCACAAGTGGAGCAGCACACACACTGACGCTTCTTTCTTATTTGCCATGGAAGTTTAGGGGTCTCAGTGGGTAATTTCTTTAAGTCCATTTTGTAGCAGTTAATGTTTTCTAAGTGACTATTTTTCTCCTAGAAGAATATTAATACAAATATGTCAAAGCTGTCAAAATTGTTGACTCCTGAGATAATTATTCAATGAGAAGAAAATACATTAAAATAAAATAGTGAGAACCCAATGCATTCAACCCATGGCTATCATACTTTTGTGGGTGATCAGAATTTCGGACCTAAAAAGAACTCTTCAAGAGCTGCATGGGTCCCTGTGTCCAAAATCTTCCTCAACGTTTCACTGCCTTTGTTTGTCCTCAGGGTGAAAGTTCCTGTTGTCTTACCTCCTTAGCCTTTCCGTGTAGTTGTTTTGCTACATTCCCACAGAGTAAACAAATTATATCACTCTAATAATGTTTTCTATTTTTTCCATCTACTGTTAAAGGAATTTTAACATCTTTCAGTGGCCAGTACAGTGCCTCACACTGTATACCGCACAGTGTGAGGATGTGAGGAAAAAAGCACCTTCATGCCCTGTTGGTGAAATTGTAAATTGGTGCCACCAGTGTGGAAAACAGTATGGAAGTTCCTAAGAAATTTTTTTAAAAGATTTTATTTGTTTATTTTTAGAGGCAGGGAAGGGAAAGAGAAAGAGAGGGAGAGAAAGATCAATGTGCGGTTGCCTCTTGTGCACCCCCCACTGGGGACCTGGCCTGCAACCCAGTCATGTGCCCTGACAGGGAATCGAACTGGTGACCCTTTGGTTCACAGCCTGTGCTCAATCCACTGACCTACACCAGCCAGGAGGAAAACAAATTTTAAGAAAGAACTACAATATATCCCAGCAATACCACTTGTGGGTATTTCTCCAAAGATATTTAAAACACTAATTTAAAAAGACATATGCACTCATATGTTCACTGCAACATTATTTACATTAGCCAGGATATATAAGCAATCTAAGTGTCCATTGATAGATGAGTGGGTAAAGATGTGGTGCATGTATACAATGAATTATTACTCGGCATAAAAGAAATGAAATCCTGCTGTTTGCAACATGGGCGGACCTAGAGGGTATTATACTAAGTGAAATAAGTCAGGCACAGAAAGACAAACACCACAGGATTTCACTTGTAGGTGAAATCTAAAAGATAAAGTAAACAAACAAAAAAACCAAAACAAAACAGATCTAGAGAACTGATGGTTGCCACTGGGAGGAGGGTTGGGGACTCGGTGAAAAGGTGAAGGGATTGTAAGTACAAATTACTGGTTAGAAAATAGTCCCAGGGTGTACCGTACAGCATAGGGAATATAGTTAACAATATTAAATAACTATGCAGTGTGTCAGGCAGGTACTAGATTTACTGCTGGGGGATTACCTGATGAGTTATATAGTATCTAACCACTATGCTATGCACCTGAAACTTTTTCCATATTCACCTGGAAAAAAGGATCACTTTGTGCTTATCTGATTATTTTTGTCTCATGTCTCCATTTTTGAGTTCCATGAAGTCATTGTAAGGTGGTTTTGTTCAGATGATTTGTTGTTATTATTGCCTCTCCAACTGAGGACTCTGAAAGTTTTCTTCAAAACATGACTAGGGCAAACTTTAGTTTTTCTTACTATCTACACCTCTAAACTTCCAAGTGCAGTCCATAGGACAGTTGATAACACGTTAAGAAACCACATATTTTCTGTTGAGAAACCTCCCAAAGAGGCACTTGAAGGTGAGCAATCTCTTCTGTCCACATTTCCTCTAACACTTTTACTTTTTCTTCATGAAAACAATAAACAGCATGAAGGCTAAGGGTTATTTTTTTAATAATACTTTGTCTCAGACAAAAGATTTGGGTAAAATGATTTAAAATCCAGTATAACAAACTTTATAGACTTTGTGGATAGATATGTTATTTCAGTTTGTAAGTCAGAGCTCAGAAGCCAGATATCTCCTTTATAATGAACTAAAGAACTAAGCAGAAAAAGGATAGTAATCTCAGCACAATGCTGGACAGAGAGTCAAACCTGATAGGAAATTTAGAGATATACTAATAGAGAATCTATAGCCTTCATGTGACAATATGGAAACCAATAAGATGAGTTTTACATTCCTATCACTAATTATTACCTGAGACAAAATTATCTTAATTTATGCACTAACTCTTTTTACATTCTCCTAAAATGTCTAATATGCATTGACAATTAATTTTGTAGCAGGAACTATTCTCAACTCTTTATATGAACTAATTAATGTAATTTTTATAAATCTTGATGTGATATAAGTGTACTCATTTTAACTTTTTTTAAGGTTTTATTTATTTATTTTTAGAGAGAGGGGAAGGGAGGGATAAAGAGAGGGAGAGAAACATCAATGTGTGGTTGCCTCTCATGTGGTCCCCACTGGGGACCTGGCCTGCAACCCAGGCATGTGTCCTGACTGTGAATCGAACCAGCGACCCTTTGGTTCGCAGCCCATGCTCAATTCACTGAGCTACACTAGCCAGGGCTAGGTGTACTCATTTTAAAGATAAGGAAACTTAGTCACAGAGAGCATAAATAATTTGCTCAACGTCACACAACTGACATATGGCTGAACCAAGGTTCAAACTCATATGGGCCAGATCCCGAGTATGTGATTCAAACATTTACATTTCCCTTAATCATCATTACTGAACTTACTAGTTTCCCATTGTTGTTATAACAAATCACCTGCATGCGAGGTAGCTTAAACAACATAGATTTATTATCTTATGGTTGTAGATATCAGAAGTCCAAATGACTTTCATTGTCTAGACTTGGGTGTTGGCAAGACTTCGTTCCTTCTAGAGACTCCAGGGGAGAAGCCATTTTCATCTCCACCTTCTAAAGGCCACCAACACTCGTTGGCTTGTGACCCCTCCCTCTGTTCTCAAAGCCAGCAGGTAGTGTCTTCAGAGGTCTCTTACTATTTCAGTTGTCACATCACCTTTTTTCTATAACTCTTATTCTCTTTTCTCATTATAACAAGGAGGACACTTTTAACCACATTGGGCCCACCCAGATAATCCAGGATAATGTTATCATACAACATTTAATTTAATCACACCTCACAAGTGTGATTTGTAAAGTGACACATTTGCAGGTTTGGGGAATTAGGTTGTGGATATCTTGCTACTATTTACCCTACCACAATGAGTCACAATTTGAAAGAGAAGTACCTAAATTGCATGTGGGTATTAGAAGTGGCCATTGTGACTTTTGATCTCATTCTCCCATACTTTTTCACACATCTGAATTATGAATAATTTCTGAAATAAGACTAAATCAATACTGTCTCTCTGTTTCATATAGAAAAGAAATTGAGATCATCTTAGCATGTATATACTTCATGATCATGGCTGTACTTTGAAATAGTATTTTTCTTGCTTCTAGACACATTCAGACCCTAACATAAAAAACATATGCAGCCAGAAGTCCTGAATGTACATGAAGCGTCTCCAACGTATAAAATAATGTGTTTCCAGATGTGACTGACTGCACTGATGTGGGCTCAGTGGTGCTGAACCTGCAAACAACCATGAGTACAGATGGCAGGTGGTTGGGGCTAAAGATAGCTCCAGACAGAAATTCCCTGTTTACATCCTTACTATTTTCTCCTATCAATGTAGAAAATTTGAGAGATAAATTTGAGAAATAGAGCAGGATGTCAAGTACTTAGCAAAACTCCACTGGAGAAAAAAACGAAATTCAAATCGAAGTCCCATAGTTAGGTATTATTAGAAATTTCCTCTTACGTAAACTAGATATGACGACTACCTTCCTTTGGTTCCCCCTGCAGAGAATGGGACTGTATCAGTCGCCCCAGTGTAGGGAAATGGCGAGGTGTGATGAAGAGTCACTTCCATGAGATGTTGTCAGAAACATTTCCTGCCCGAGGTGTTTGCATCGACCCCTGCAGGTTTTCTGAGCAGGAGAAACAAGAGAACCACAGCCAGCTCAATATGATCGGGTACTCTTCTTGACATTAAAAAATGTGTATCACACTAGGAAAAGACTATGTTTGTATATAAATACTTCATACATGCAGTCATCTTTTGCTGGGCCTCAGGAGCATAGATCTGTTTTTCTCACACACTGAGCTTTAAAAAACACTATTTTTTAAATTTGGGGGGAGACTAGTCAATCAGTTTAAGTAATGGCCAATTTAAAATTTCCCCTGATATTTTAACATGCCTCTTTAGAAAACTGTGCACAGTTGCAATCAGAGCAAACAAAGACAATTTGCTTTTACAGTGAAGCAGCTTAATGCTTTCCTTAAAGGTGTGACTTGATTAATTTCTTTTATGAGGCTAAGCAGGATGAGGAAAGATGTCATGTAGCTAGAGTAGTCTTGTTCATTATAATAAAGCCATGATGATAATAATTCAATAATAAAATATGAATAGACTTTAGAGCAGTGTCACAATAGGATTTACAGAAGGTAGCAATTAAAGAAAAAAAAAAAACAGGAGAGGGACATCTCATGGAAAAAAAACCCTCATTTATCTCAGGGAAAATGAAATAATAGTGGCTATCTTTCAGTCCCTATTTTACCTTTACACTTACATTGCAGGAGAAGCTCAGATCTACAGAACACCCATACTCTTTTGCAATGGATGCAGAAAGAAGTTACTCCTACCAGCTTGTGTTTAATGTTATGAATCTAACTGACTTGCCAGCATCATGATTCACGACAGTGAACAGAGAGAGTGTGAAGCCTGCATTTCAGTGGGTTGGGAATAGATTAGAGTATTTAGACAGCTTTCATGTCCAGTCTCAGCCAGTCTTGCTGGACATAAAAGAAACTTCAGAAAATGCTCCAGATCTACTACAGACTCAGAGTGAGACCCAGGGAGATGAATCACTACTTGCTGTAGATAAGTATCATGAATATATCATTGAAGCCTACACTGGCAACCACAGGAAAAAAATCCTGTTCTTCTTTGTGAATAAAAAATACATATTAATCCTAAATAAAATTAGTGATACATGGTGAGGAGATTTTCTATGGCTGTGTTCTGTTGTGCTGTTGAAAAACTACCTAAGGGAGAGAGAATTTGTATGCAGGTATATTACGCCTGCTGGTTGAATTAGGTGGCTCTTCTTCTCTGTTCAATAACAAATGTCTCCACCGGCGGTTTGAATTCCACTCTTACTGACCATACTTCATGACTTGGCCCTAGATTTGCTCCCTCTTTTGTTACTCAAGACTTATTAAGCAATCATTATGTAGAAGGTACTGTGACGTGTTATGGAGATACAGATTTAAAAGACAATCTGAGCTCAAAAAACTCCATCAAAAACAATTTTAGACACTCTTCCCCCCAAAAAATGTTATCATAGAGTTGTATACAGAGTGCTTCGGGGAAAGGAGGGCGTTTTTTGGAGAGGTCTTATATTAAATGTTGGAGGCTGCTTCCTGGGACGTATCATATGGATCTGACTTTGTGGGATGGTTAAGTGCTTGTCATTGGAGAAAAGGGGAAAAGAAGAAGTATTTTGGTTAGAAGGAGTAGTGTGTACAAAATCATGAAGCAAAAAATAAAAAATACATTAGAAGAACAGCTACTACACCACAGTGCTGGCATACAGGGCTTACTGCGGTCGCGGGGAGGAAAGGGAGGTGCAACTAGAAGGGCTGGCTTGTAAAACTTGCTAAAGAAATAAACCGCAAAGAAATTTTAAACTTTATTATGCATTTATTTAATTTTCCACTGTATTTAAGTTGATTCTGGGTTATAAATACAATGCTGATGGACAGTGGCTTGAGGAGGTGGCAACAGAGGCAAGAAGAATTACTAGAGAGGGAATAAGGGCGGTATGAGAATTAGGTGTAGAGCAAGAGATAAATCCAGGAAACATATTAGAGATGAAATTGAAAGTATTTCATGACATGTAAACACACGCAAAAAAGAACTTGTATTTACCTTGAATAACTATACAAACACCACTGTTTTTATGAAGGAAAGTAGCGAGATAAAAAACAAAGAGAAGGTAAAATCTTGGCCAGGAGCAGACTGAGAGAATTAGTTCAGGTGAAGATGTCCAGGATCACGTTGGGCTTGGACTGAGTATAAGCCCTGGACTACATGTGAGAATAGGGGAGTCGGCATGATCTTTCACGCTAAAGTGATAAGATAGATCACATAGGAGCACGCACTGGCAGAGAAGAGAGTGGAACCCCCAAACCATGGCAATGCTAATGAAATGTGTTCATTTTGCCCTACTCACTAAGTTTCACCTCCAGTGAGTATATTTGGAAAGAGGGAGGGCATGGATCGACCCATGGCCAGTGCTGCGTCCTCTGCCTTTCCTGGGCTCCTCTCTGTGTCTTCCTTACTTATCCATACCACGAGTCATACATGCATATTATTGGGCTTTACTGAGGTGTCCAAAAAATAACAAGATCACAAAATATGAAGAAAGGATTTTGAATCTCCCCTAGTTCAAGGAAAAGCAGTATAGAAGCTAAACCTTTTATGACATGTGCCCCCATGATTGCACCCCAGTTTCTAGCTCTGCTTCTCATCCTTTCCAAAGGTCCCCCCCTAAATCTTCTGTACAAATCAATTGCCATCTTTCATGATACAGCACCCACTTCTAAAGGGCTTGATCTTCTCCTGATTCCCCAGCAAAACATTTTGGCACATTTGGGTTATTTAATCCAGAATAAAATACCCCAGGAGGCTTTGGTAAATGCATCCAGTATGGCTGTAAGAACTCCAGGGCTATTCTCCGTACATTCTCCCTGTGAGTTTGGTGTGTAAATATATGTCTTATTTTTTGAGTGTTCAGTGGGTAACTGTTAGAGTATGACTGTACTTCATTCCTTAGTATTCATATACCTAGGAGAAATGGATGTTGATTAAGTACACCTAGTCCACATGACCCGATTCAGGCTAGACTAACTAATGGTGGGCTGAGGGTTCAGTCAGGCTTCCAACAACTCTATTGTGACCTTCCTTCACCACAGACATGACCTCCAGCAATTACATTCCACACAGTGTGGAGCCAGAGACTTCCCTGTATATTTCCAGGTAAATGTTTTGGGTTTTGCCACACCTTCTAGTGACATTGACTCCTTTCTCTTTCTTTGGACCAGATCCACCCACCTGGAGTTTGCGCCAGGCTTTTTTATCCATCCAAGAGAAAAGCATAAGTGGGGAGGAAGAGATCAAATATACTAAAGAGACAGTTTAACTGATAGTTTAGGAGCCCGGAAGAGGCAGGAGAGTTTGGAGCAAGGAATCAAGTGCAAGCACCTGAAATTGCTAGTTCCTCTTCCCCA
>PVJI01015179.1:0-41881 GCA_004026765.1 Micronycteris hirsuta | reverse complement strand
CCCTTCTTGCTTGGAAGGTCTCCTTAGAGAAATCTGCTGACAGTCTTATGGGAATTCCTTTGTAGGTAACTGTCTCCTTTTCTCTTGCTGCTTGTAAGATTCTTTCCTTATTCTTGACCTTGGGTAATGTTATTATGATGTGCCTTGGTGTGTTCCTCTTTGGGTCCCGCTTCTTTGGGGTTCTCTGAGCTTCTTGGACGTCCAGGAAGCCTATTTCCTTTGCCAGATTTGGGAAGTTCTTCATTATCTGTTCAAAAATACGTTCAATACTTGGTGCTCCTCTTGTCCTTCTGGCAGCCCTATGATCTGGATGTTGGGTCGTTTACAAATGTCTCTGAGGTTCCTGAGTCCCTCCTCATTTTTTTGAATTCTTGTTTCTTCCTTCTGGTCCACCCCACTGGTTTGAGTCCCAGCTTCCTTTTTTTCCCTATTGGTTCCCTGTAAATCTTCCTCCATTATCTTTATCGTATTGTTCATTTGTTCAACTATTTGTGTCTACCTTTCTTCCAGTTTTGTGAGCATCCTGATTACCAGTGTTTTAAACTCGGCATCTGTTAATTTGGCTATCTCTTCGTCCGTTAGTTGTAATTTGTTCTAATCTTTCATTTTGGCCATTTTCATTCTTTTTTATCTCAGCGCACCTGTCGGAGTCTTAGGTGTTTGCCGGTGCCTGGCAATCTGGGTCGCTTTTTTGTGACGTTTCCTCTGGCAGTGGGGCCTGGGAGGGAGCAATGGCGTCTGCCATTCACCACTGCTCCCTATCACCCTCTGCTCCCCAGTTCCCCACTGCCTTTTCCACCAGTCTCGGCCCTGCTGGTTCCCACTGGCCTCTCCAGTTATGCCGCCGGTCTGCGAGGTTCACCCGTTGCTCGGGGTTGTGTTTTGGTTAGGTGCTCGCAGGGTGAGTCCCTCCAGGCAAACTGCCTCTCACTCCGCTCCTCCACTTGGTTCTGCCCCCGCTTACTGGCCTGGATGTACGTCCTCCCCAACTTCCTGGCTGTCGGACTTCCCTTCAGTTCGATTCTGTCCATTCTGGTTGTTTATTTTTCGCTATTGAGTTCGTTGTTTAAACTCTCTGGTTGTGCGCGGCGGCGCAGGTGTGTCCACCTACGCCGCCCTCTTGGCAGAAGTCCACTCCACATCTTCTAGGTTTGTTTCTTTGTAGGTTCATGGCTTGCCAAATTTGTGGAATTTTCAGCCCCCTTTCTCCTCTCCCTCAGCAATTTCAATAACCCGAACGTTAGCACTTTAAAAAAAATTTTTTTAATTAAATTTATTGGGGTGACACTGGTTAGTAAAATTATATAGGTTTTAAGTGTACATTTCTATGATACACTTTTCTTCACTGTTATTCACACTGTGTAATTTCTATTGTTCTTTCTTCAGATTCTTCAATTCTTTACTTGGTATCCTACATTCTGCTGTTGAACTTGCTCATTGAAATTTTTATTTAGTTACTGTTATTTTTTGTTGGTTCTACTTTATATCGTCTACGTCTCTGCTAAGACTTTCTATTTTTTTGCTGAGACTCTAACAAATTTTTCATTTGTTTCCAATACGTCTGTAGTTACTCACTGAAACATATTTATCATGATTCCTTTAAATCCATGTCAGGTAATTTTAACAACTCTTACCTCAGTGTTGGCATCTGTTTATTGTGTTTATTGTTTCAATAGAAACCTGGACGTTTTGGGTATTATTGTACAATGCTCCAGATCTTATTTAAGTCTTCGATTTTAGCAGGTCTCATTTGTCACTGTTCTAGTAGAATTAATGAGATATTGCCTCCTTTCTGCCAGATGGAGGTAAAAATGTAGGTTTTCCACTTGGTCTTTAAAAACACAGAGATTGTAGGGGCATGGATCCTCATTATTGTTGATGGAAATGGGAGTTCTGGTACCCTACTAGGCCTCCACTGATAGCACCATGGCTGAGCAGGGAAGGCTCGTCATTTCAGTGTTAAAGACTCACACTCACTACCTGGACTTTTCTGACACCACCCCAGCAGGGAGTGGGAAAGATTTGTCATTTCTCAGTGGATATAAAATTCTCTCCATTGGATCTTCTCTGATACCACTGTGTCAGAGGGCTTAAAATCTAGGCTTTTCATTCAGCATTTGCTGGTGGGAGTGGCATTACATTTTTTAAGTTGTGTTTGGCTGAATAGAGCAGTGATTATGTAATTATGTAAGTTTTCTGACTTGCTAGCCTGCCCCTTTTCTGGTCCGGTGGCTAAAAAGAGTGGCTTTTCTTGTCTATGCTTGCTGGTGTTTCCAGATTGCTGGTTTCTCCAGCACACAGTCTGGGATATATGCTGCAAAAAGAAAATCCATAGTACTTGTTTCTGTGTCATTTCTTGGGACCCAAGTCCTCTAGCTGGGCTGCTTTCTCTTTACCATTCAGAATCTTTTTTACATTTGTCTTATAATTAATGTCAAGGCTTTTTTAGCTGTACTTTGTAGGAGAAATAGGGAGAAAGTACTTTTACTCCATCTTTTCAGAAGCAAGATTATAGCAGTCCATTATTTGTGGTTCACGTTCTACAGTTTTAGTTACCTGCAGTCAACTAAGGTCCAGAAATATTAAGTGGAAAATTCCAGAAATAAACAATTCCTAAGTTTTCAACTGCACACAATTCTGAGCAGCATGATAAAATCTAACATTGTACTGCTTGGGATGTGAATCATCCCTTTGTCCAGTGTACAGATGCTGTCTGTATATGCTCCCCATCCTGGTTATCAAACTGTCATGGTATCACAGTGCTCATGGTTTTACTTAATAATGGCCCCAAAGCACAAGAGCTGCAATGGTGGCAATTCAGATATGTCAAAGGAAAGCTGTAAAGTGGTTCCTTTAAGTGAAAAGGGATGTATGTAAAAGAAAAAACATAGTATATTGGGTGTTTCAGGCATCCAATAGGGGTCTTAAAACATATTCCTAGCAGATAAGGGAAAACTATTGCATTCTAATGTTATAATTAAGATCTCTTTTCTACCTTGAATTGGAAAGCTGAATAACTTGAATCTAGCACACTTGAATTTTATCGGTTTCAGAAATAGAATAAAAAGTGGAGGATATGCAAAAAGGATTTCTTAAATACTTATTGTCAAATAAATAGTGCTAGGCTGAGTATACAATGACTACTGGCAGGTTGGTAAAATACTATCTAAATCTTCTCAGATAACTATATGTATATCCAAAGCTACAAATGAAAAAAGAAAGCAACAATACCCTACCACTGACACTATTCCTTAATAGGATAGAAAATTAAGACAGCACAAAAACCATCAAAAAGATTAAATCTAAAAAGGTCAAAGGAAGTAATTAATGAGAGGAAGATGACACAGAGTATATGTCTTTTCAAAGGACCTTCATACACATGTTACAAAGACTTTTACGAGTTACCAAGGGAATGAAAATGTATTACATATATGCAAGTGAGCAACTGTATCAAGAAATGTTTATGCTGTATTTCCCTGATAATAAAAACTTGTTAGATGACAATGGAAAACATACATAATTTTAAAATCAATATTATATCCCATTTGTTCACATGAAATTGTTATTCAGTCCTTTTAAAATTGTATTCTTTCCTCTTTATTTTTCTTTTTCAGTTATAGTTGCAGATTCAATTTTTGATCTTGATTCTTTTGTTCCTTCTCACTGATTTGCAAATATTAAGAACCACTGAAATAAAATTTTTGTGCTAAAATTTCAAGTATTCTACAATAGAATTACAAAAGAAACTAAAGTAGAATCCTATCTACATCACTTGAACCTGCAACTCCTACATGGAGCTCTCAATCATAACTCTTTATATTTCAACCTATAAAGTTCAAACGTAATTTTCTCAGGACATGAAACAATCTGAAAAAGGGGGAAAAACTCTTAAAAAGGAATATTTTTCATTAGAAAACAAAAAGTACCTCTTCATCCAATTCCTTCATTATCTTGTCTAGTTTAATGTTTGACGTTCTGTAAAAACAAAAGCATTATAGATTAGAAATATGTTTATTTTTTATTGATCATGGGTGGAACCCACACTTATTTCTTTTCCATTTAACTAAGATTTCACAACATTTTTTGTTCTGTGGATATCTCTGGCAGACTGGTGAAGCCTATTGCCTTTTATCAGAATAATATTTTTAGAAGCATAAAATAAAATACATAAGATTAAAAATAGCCAAGATTATACTGAAATAGTCATAAACTTAAAAAAAAAATGTGTGATTCAGTAATATGTGTGCTTCTTTGTTAATTTATTAAATCACAAGATCTAGTGGCAGTAATTTCAAAGTAGCAGTGAGCACAAATCATATTTAGAGATAACTGCATTATAATAAAATATTTGTAATTTCTATTGGTAATAAAAATTCAGTTACTGCAAATTATTGTTGATTATTGCCTATGTTCATAATTAAAGGAAATGCCAAATTTCACTTATCAGTTAAAGAAAATATTCACATTTTCTCATCTAAGTTTAAATACCATCCATGGACCCTTTACTGATTCCAGGTTAAGGACCCCTAATGTCACTTATGCAATACTTGCTACTCAACAAAAATTAGCCATTTAACTTTTAATACAAGAGTAAGTAAATAAAGCAAAAGGTGGCATATATATATCAGTAAATATACCCACTAGAAACTTGTGCAACTTAAGATAAACTGAAAGTATATTATCTCCATCACAATTTATTTTCTTTGGCTCTGAACAGAATTCTGAGCTTCAAATTTGTATATATAATTGTTTCCACAGATATCTCATCAAATACTTTATTCTGCATTTCCAGAACTAAACTTATTCCCTCTGCTCCATACCCCTACCCACAATACTAATCTGCTTCTTCTCAAAGGGTCCCTTAGTGAAGGACACCACCTGGGAATCACCCTTGACTCACCTTCCTCCCTCATTCCCATACAGTTGAATTAATACATGTCAAGTGCTGCCAACTAACCAGACTTCTTTTTAAAAAGCAAATTTGATCAGATTTTTACTTCTTTTTTTAAGAGTTTTTTTTTAACTTCTTAGTTTAATAACTTTCAATGTTTTTCCCATCACCCTCAGGATAAAAATTATAAAATTTTTAGCTTGTCAAAAACAGTCATCCAAGTTCTAGATTCTGTTGATCTTCCCAGACTTGTCTGAGGCACCTGCATTCCTCCACCCCCATTTTCTTGTGATTACTGGCCACTTTGACCATTCTTATTTTCTTCCTCAAAAAGATCCCCACCATCACCACCACCACCACCACTAGTTTGTCACTTGTTTTTTAATTGTGATTACAGTATTTTTTGGATGTAGCAACTTCTCAACACATATATAATAACATCTATTTATTTCCTCCTCTTATTTCTGTATTTTATACTTAGAAATTCATTGCAAATCCTGGCATCAGTCAATTATTTACTTTTATTCAAGTGCTATTATAAAGAGAAGTTTGTATTATATGCTTAACTACTTAATCTATCAGGAATGGTATGCAGTGAGAATTTTACTTGTTTTCTCTTACCCTGATCACAAAATTGCCAGTTTTCCCAATTCCATTTGTTGTATACTTTATCTTTATATTACCTCTGTATTTCATTTATTCAATATATCCACTAAAAATGTAATTATAAAAAGTTCTAATTAATAAGTGACTTACCATTATGCTAAGTTATTTAAAATAATCTATTTTTCATAAATCTACACTCTTATTAAATTTAGACTCATGGCAAAAAAATGTGATTATTGCCCTAAAAAGATTGTAGTGGAAAATAGAATGTCTGTATCTAAAACTTGGTGAATTTTAATCTTCAATAATATTTACATTTTAGAAAGCATCTTATTTAATGCAAACTAATCTGCTCTTTCAGCTATCTAAGATAGGAGAGAAAAGCAATAAATCAGGCACAGAGTGAACCAACACTATATAGTTTTTTAATAAAGACCTTGGGAAACAAATGCTTTTTATATTCTGAGGAAAATACCTCTATAACTAATGCCAACATACATTTTACTTTCCAATTCTAACCAAGGTATTCTTCACTGACTATGTATCAGCAGCAACCTTTATATCCCCATCTTACTTCTGTTTATTTTCAAGTGTTTATAGAGTGTAAGCTTTAAATAAGCTTTGCTGTACAACTTTTAATGTAAAAAACATAATTATTTTCTTACCTGCACTTCTGCTCCATTTCATCTTTTAATTGCATTTCATTATGTAGCTGTTCCTCCAGCTTATATATTGTTTTTTGCAAACTTTCCTGCTTTAATTGAAAACAAAACTCATTCTACTAAGAATATTCATAGAGAATTTAAAAATAACAAGTTTATGTTACCATTTTACACTGTTTAGGTGGGAACTGTTTACCCTTTTCCTTTCTATCTGATATTTTATTATCAATTTAACAAGCATTTCCCCCCCAGCACCTCTATATATGTCAGGTACCATGGGGGGAATAGTACACAAAAATAAAAGAAGATTTGGTAACTATTCTTATGAAGCTAACAGTTAAATAGTGGGGCATGGGAGAATGAGCGGGTGGAAAGAACCTACAGTCACCCACAGACATATACACAAAAATTACAATATAATGTAGTAAGTGATAATAAAATTACATGTAAAATGTTATGAATGTAAGAAGTCACATCCAATTCTTCCAGGAAGATGTAAAGTTTGGGATGAAACCTACAAGATCAATCATACTTACCAAGCAGAAAAGATGGTACAAGGAAGGCATTTTAGCCTTCCAAAAGTAGAGGCAGAAGAAAATATGATATATTTGGGAAATGGAAAGAAATTAACTATAGGCAGAGCACATAATATGACAGGGAGAATGAATAACATTAACATCTGAAAGGTGAGCAGGACCATGATCTTTGTATGCAAGAAGAGGAGTGGAGCGCTTAGGTGTATAAGCATTTTAAAAAGAGAAATGACATAGTACTGGCATTTTAGAAACATCGCTTTAGTATTAATAAGGTGAATAAATTGGAGGGAAGAAAAATTCTAGACAAAGCAACCAGTTAATAAGCTATTGAAACAGTTCAGGCAAAAGAGTATAGAGGTCTGACATAAGGCAGAGGCTGTAGGAATGAGAGGAGAAAATATATAACTGTGCAAATTAGAAGGCAGAATTTATAACCTAACAACTGATTAGAAATAAGAACAGAGTACCATTACAAATGCAAGCAACAATAAGAACTGCTGGGAAAGGGATGGAGAGAGAACTGAGTTTAGCTTTAGCCCAGGTTGAGGTGCCTGAGAGATGTGTAGGAAGAGAAGCCCAGTTAGAGAGAAAAAGAAGAGAGATTCAGGTATGGAGCTCAGAGGAACAAGCTGGATATGTACGAGATTACCTTCAGAAAATGAACAGAGAGCCAAGATCGGAATCACCCTGAGAAACATTTAGTAATTAAAGGGGGAGGGAGGGAAGAAGGAAAAAGAATGTGAGGAGGGGGAAAGAGAATCTGCGAAGTGGACTGAAAAATAAATCCAAAGAGGCAGGAAGAAAAATGAAAAAAATAATGAGAACATGAAAAAGTTATAAACACTTCTAAGGAGAAGGAATTAGTGACAAATGCAGCAAAACAAAATTAAGTTATGGAATGAAAATTATTCACTGTGTTTGGCAATCTCAAAGTTGTTCACTAGCTTTTCTGCTAGAAGGCTTTAAAGGAAGAGTTAAAAATTAAATTAGATGACTTTTATATTTACTTCTAGATGAACAGAAATACTAGGCATGCCAATGTTTTCTTCTTCCCCTGTGATCTCACCAGAACAAAAGATAAAAAGGCAACGGCCACTGAAAGTAAGTTATGGCAATCACCAACAAACAAGATGAGCCCCCTAAAACATGATTCCACCAAATATTTTTTGAAGTCCTGATATACTACTGATCCTATAGATAAGTAACACACTGAGAGCTAGGTTGCAAAACCTCCTTATTGTCACCTTCTATAGGTCAAAGGTGCTTAAATTTTAAAGATTTCTGAGCTCTTGTTAGCTATATAACTTGGCAAATAGCTCTATTGGAAAGAGATTTTAAGAGAAAAAGAAGACCCAAACAGTTAATAGGTACTCACATAGTTCATTTCTCTTTTTTTCCCTTTCCCTTCCCATCACATGTTCTCTAACATTTAAGAGTTAAAATATCAAGGAGGAAGAGGAGAATTATATCAAGCTTCTAAAAAATGGTTGTTACTTACCTCCTCAGTTAAAATTATGTTGATTATAGTACATAAAGAATTAAAAAGTATCTAAGAATGGCCAGATAATTATTTCTGATATTCATAAGAAAGGTCTGGCTTACCCAAAAGGACATTCTCAAAAGCAAGCAAGATTTTTACTTTAACCTCTATCTCCTGAATCTATATGAAAACAGAAAGGACTCATGTCTCTAATATTTACTTCCAGTAATTTTCAGCGGACAAACCAGTAGTCATTCTCCATTTTCTCCCTTCTCCCTTTTCTCACTGAAGATCCATCAGACTGGATGACCTGCATTCTGTTGCCCTATAATTTTAAGGTTGTTTTCAGCCTACAGGGAACAGCAATTAGAAATTAGAAAGTGGAAGAAATGAAATTCTGTTCCCTCTCCCCACACTCCTCTTGCATTACTGTGGCTCTGGCAGTGTTCTATCTTCTATGCTCCTCTTTTATGATTCTATGCTTGCGCAGAGCAGTGGCAACAAGATTTGCCTCTCCTAGTTCCTTCAGACTTGGGGCAATGACTTCTCATTGTTAATCACTGGGTGCTTTAGCACCCTTTATTTATTGCTCCCCTTGATCCTGCTTCTACCACTGTTAATAGTCTCTTCGTTAAACTCTCTTCATTTAATGAATAAACAAAATGTGGTTTATATATTTAATAGAATATATTTGGCCTCAAAAAGGAACAAAACTGAGGCATGCTACAAAGATCAACCTTGAGGACATTATGCTAAGTGAAATAAACCAATCACAAAAAGTCAAGAATTATGTGAGGCCACTTATATGAAGTACCTAAAGTAATCAAATTCAGAGAGACAGAAAGCAGAATAATGGTTACTAGCAGGATGGGGAAGGGAGAAATGGGGAGTTTAATGGATATAAAGTTTTAGTATGGATGAAGAAAAGGTTCTGGAGATGAATGGCAGAGAAAGGTAATGGAGACTAATAGTTGCATAACAATGTGAAGGTGCTTAACGCCACTGAACTATACACTTATAAACTGGTTAAAATGGTAAATTTTATGTTGAGCATATTTTATCACACATACAAAACTCTCTTCATTTAAATCTTTCAAATGTGCCATCTATTTTCCTGTCAAGACCCTTACTGATACATTGATTTATCATAAATTCCTAATCCCAAGAGATTAGAAAGACCACAACTGTCCATCTGTGTAGCAATTTACAGTTTATTATCTGCCCCCACATGTAATATCCCATTCGATATTTAGGCAAGAAATCAAACTAGAGAGCAGACAGTAGGTAAAAAGTACTATAAAAATCTATAAAAATTTAAGTTCACCACAAGAAGGAACTTTTACCTTTTGTGACAGCATGGACCTGGAGATTATTATGCTAAGTGAAATAAGCCAGTCAGAGAAAGACAAATACAACATGATCTCACTTATATGTGAAATCTAATTGACAAAATAGAAACAGAGGCATGGATACATGGAACAGACTGACAACTGTTAGAAGGGAGGGAGGAGGAGTCACTGAATGAAGAAAGGGAAAAGAATTAGACAAAGAATACATATTCACAACCTATGGACACAGACGACAGTGTGCTGACGGTCAGAGGGAACGGGGGTTGGGGACTGGGTGGAAGTGGGCTAAGCAGGGGAAAATGGAGACATCTGTAATAGTGTCACAATAAAAATAAAGGGAAAAATTTTAAGTTCACCATTTTGACAGTTGCTAGATGGGAAGGGGTTGAGAAGATGGGTGAAAAAAGTGAAGGGATTAAGAATTATAAACTGGTTGTTACAGAACAGGCATGGCATAGGGAATATAGTCAATAATATTCTAGTAACTGCATGGTGTCAGATGAGTATGAGATTTATCAGGATAATCACTTAGTAAGTTATATAATGTCTAACCACTGGGGTGTACACCTAAAACTAATATAATACTGTATGTGAACTGATAATGAAAAATTAAAAACTGATTAAATGGCAAAATAAATAAAAAGAAATTTAAGTTCACTACATATTCAGAAGAAATATAACTTTACTTAATATCATGCACACAAAATACATTATCCACAAGATAACTTTTTAAAGAAGAGTAAGAAAATACTTACCAAGCTTTTATCCGTGTTAGAGCTAGTTCTGTTATCATTAGGATTTGCTGAAGATAAGTATCTGAAAGGAAAAAAGATTTTACAAGTAAAACATAAAACTCTTTAATGTCCAATAACAACCAATAACAAATACTACATGTTTATTTTTACTCAGTATTGTACTTGCTCTGCTTTCAAAAATGGAGTACAGGTAAGAATGCTATTGCTGCTGCCATGCTGCCCCTGCTACTACTTCTACCTTGCTATCACTATTGCATTATTATCACTACATCTACTATCACCACCACTATAGCCCCTGCCTTGGTTAACCAGTAGAGCTCTCTCAAAAAGATACCAAATAATGGCGGTATACTTTATGGCTGTTGTGGGGCAGTTGTTAATGTACTAGATATTAATAGTGAAAAACAGAAGATAATCAAGTGTCCTTTAACTACCATTAAACATATATAACAATGTTCTAAAAGAAACAGCAGGAAAATATATTACTTCTATGTTTTCCTTGGAAAATTATTCAGATCAACTAGAGAGTAAAATCATCAAGAGACAACAACAGCTATGTAGTAGATTGGTAGAGAAAAGGTCCCATGTGACAAATGACAAACTTCAGATGTACTACAATTTAATTCCATTGACTATTAAGTAATTCATAAATTCAGTGCAAGATTCTGCATTATATAATATAAATAAAAGTATACAGCAATGTCAGTAGAATCTGAATTAGATAAGAGATTACACTCTTTGATCTGTAAGATATCGTCTAAATTTAATATGCTATATAATTGAAGTTAATATTTAGCCTTCTGCAAAGTTAACAAGTGTCCCTGAATGCAGCACTGGGAATGTAAGAATACCAACGGTACCCATCCATTTGCTCTTCTACTTCTTTTTTTTTTCTTTGAAGGTTCTTTTGCATATTGTTGCTTTTATATAAAATCTGGTAATTCAGGTAACTTTTTTTAAATGAAAGAGGTGTTAGATGATTAGGAATGTAGCTAAAAAGTTTAAGGCTATTTTAAAAATAATTTTTAATTCAGCTATACTTTAGCAATAAAGATCTCTGCCCTTGGTAACCAAAAGTATGTTTAGATTTCAGGAGTAACAATTTCAGAAGTTTTCTATTTTATACCAGTAATTCAAAATTATACTTACATATTACAATATGGCTAATCAATATTTTCCTGATTTTTTCTTTATTAAGAATAAATAACTGTCCCTTTGACCATTCACATAATCTAAATACATTTACTAAACAATAGTATATTACTCAATAAGGTAGTGGTGCTTAAAAACAGAGTTCAATTTCTACTTTTAAGAACCAGAAAGTTAGTTTGAGATATGCAACATATGAATACAAGGAAAAAAAACAGAGAACATAATCAAGTGCGTGACAACATAGTACGAATAGTATGTTTATCTAATTCAAATTAGCTTTGTATAGATGAACCTAAATAAAATAATTAACTGCAATTATCTACAGAAAATCCAAAAAACATTGGGGGTTGTTTATATCAATATCTTAAGTGTTTCAGAAACCAAGCCAGAGAATAATTGATAAAAATTTTTTTAAAAGGGGGGGATGTTTCAGCAAAAACTGCTTTAAAGCTTCTCTGTGTATTTATTTCAATATAAAACAGCTATAATACTATACTCATGGAGTGTTAGGAGGAAAAAGAATTAAAATATGGGACTTTTCTAAGGGTCAAAACTCAAACTACCTACCTGATCGGTAATGCAACAAAAAGTATTCAATACTGCCTGACACTTAGGTTACTATAAACATGCACAAGCCAGGACTAAATTGCCTTCTTCTTTTCTAAACGTGACCTGAATTAGCTCTTACTAAAAAGTTATGATTAAAATGACAAGATGCTTCACTTTATTTTTTTTAAAGATTTTATTTATTTATTTTTAGAGAGGAGAAGGGAGAGAGAAAGAGCAATGTATGGTTGCCTCTCACATGGCCCCCACTGAGGACCTGGCCTGCAACCCAGGCATGTGCCCCGACTAGGAATAAAACCGGGACTTTTTGGTTCCCAGTCCGCGCTCAATCCACTGAGCTACACCAGCCAGGCAAGATGCTTCACTTTAAAATAAGGTTAACTTATAATAACCACAAACTCAAAGCAATTCAAATATCTAATGCCACTCTGATGGAATATAATTTAATTAAAAGTATATATTTTAGCTTGGCTGGTATAGCTCAGTGGATTGAGCGCGGGCTGGGAACCAAAGGGTCCCAGTTTGATTCCCAGTTGGGACACATGCCTGGGCTGCAGGCCAGATCATAATCATCTTCCCTATTTTTGAGGAAATAGAGGCTTAAAAGTTCAAAGTTACTTACCTAATTTAAGGCCACAAGATCTTACATGTTGTAAGACATGGTGAATTCATTTAGCGGTTTTGGGGAGGGATCACAATTTTGAAGAACTAAAAATTATAGGCCTTTGGTATTATCAATAGAGTTAGGATAATGCTAGAAAACTGTATGTTCCAAAATATATTTTATAAAGCCAGAACTCTTTGGATAACAAGATTATCCAAAATATTAGTATTAATAGACTCTTTTAACCTATTAATTGCTATAACTTGAAGATATATAGTGTGTCAAAAACAAAGAATTTCTGAAAAATGATATCCTGAATATGGATGAGTCTGAAAGAAATTAAATATGAAATACTAGAAATATCATGCATTGCTGAAAAATGGCATATTAAGATATCTCTTTTTATAGCATTAAAATCTACCTTAAAGCTCTTAAAGTGATTTTTAGATGTCCCTAAGAAAATAATATGACTACACAAATTAGTACCTATCCCTAAAATCATACTTACCTACGGTTGCTATAATATGTAAATCCTACAAAAGGGAGCTGATTGCCAACAAAAGCTTTAGGTATAGGGAATGTTTCCTCATCTCCTTTATCTTCTTCCAAGTCATCAAAGTTACTTGTATCAATGTCACTACTTAAATCAGGTACAACTGGTGCTACAGCTAAAAGTAAAAACAAAATTAGTAGTTTACTTCAAATTTAATGTAAAAGTAAAGTGAAACGAAGATTCTATACCAACTACTAATGGTTTCTTACATACAAGTAACTTGCAAACCACAAATTCCAAATGGGGTGAGTTGTATTATAGTATGCTTTATTAGGATAATTACTCAATTGATATTGACCATGTATAATTCTGTGAAACAATTATCTTACTTCAAAATCACTTATAATTATGATCTAGATCTCACATTTAATCTGAATATTATAAGTCAAGTATTATTAAGGTTTGTTTTAGAATGCCACAGCATAAAATATGAAAAAAGTTAGGACTACAAAAGACTTCAGAAATTATAGCATAACAAACTGTAACCAAAGTTGATTAGTTTCAAATAGAGTATTGTGTTTGTTAATATGCTCTATAGCAAACTAGGAATCAAGGTTACTTCTTAGTAGTTCTGGAATACTGGAATCCTGGAGTCCTGGAATAATTTGGTGCTGAAATATTTTTTCTCAATCTAAAATCTAGATGATCAGTATTCTCCCCATCACTCAATATCTGTAAGATTAAGTTATAAGAAGCAGAGTATTTTGAACTATATTTTCAGACAAGCTTCGTTTCCTGAATCAAGTGGTTAAGGAAAAATTCAGTGAGGTATTTATGAAATGGCTGTAAGGAAAAAAGGGAAACTGGCCAGTGTGGCTCGGTTGGCCGGGCATCACCCCAAAAACTGAAAGATTGTATGTTTGGTCCTTGGTCGAGGCACGTATGAAAGGCAATCAATCAGTATTTCTCTCTCATATTGATGTTCCTCTCTCACATCAATGTTTCTATCCTTCCCTTTCTCCCCCCTTTCCCCTCTCTCTAAAATCAGTAAGTATATCCTTAGGTGAGGAATAAATGAATGAATAAATACATACAATTTTAAAAATATGCATACAGAATCTTTAAGAGTTATAAACTTGATGGGGAGCAAGGCTCATACATACTTAATAATATAAAACCATACATGACAATGCTTAAATCTTCATTACACAGAAGAAAATAGCATATGACACTAATGCTACTACTATCTTCCTTTCAGCTTGCTAGAGAGAGTGAATTCTAAAAATAAGTTTTTACCTACTGCCAACATCATGCTCCACGGGCAAAAACTAAAAGCATTTCCCTTAAGATCAGGAACAAGACAAGGGTGCCGCTTTCACCACTCTTATTCAGCATAGTATTGGAAGTTCTAGCCACAGTGATTAGACAAAAAAGGAATAAAAGGCACCCAAATTAGAAAGGAACAAGTAAAACTGTCATTATTTGCAGATGACATGATAGTGTACATAGAAAACCCAATAGGCTCCACCAAAGAAACTACTTGACCTAATAAGTGAATTCGGAAGAGTAATGGGATGCAAAGTTATTACTCAGAAATCAATAGCATTCTTGTACACCAACAATGAATTATTATAAATATAAACTAAGAAAAAAATCCCATTTACTATAGCAACAAGAAAAATAAAGTACCTAGGAATAAGTTTAACCAATGAGGTATAAGATCTGTACTTGGAAGACTATAGAACACTGAAGAAAAAAATTAAGGGCAATACAAATAAATGGAAGCATATACCATGTTCATGGATTGGAACAATTAACACCATTAAAATGTCCATACTACCCAAAGCAATCTATAGATTCAATTCCTATTAAAATATTAATGGCATGTTTCACGGATGTAGAACAAATATTTCAAAAGTTTATATGGAACCAAAAAGGATCCCAAATAGCCTTAGAAATCTTGAGAAAGAAGAATAGAGTGGAGGGATCACAATACCTGATATTAAACTATACTACAAGGTCACTATAATCAACACAGCCTGGTACTGGTATAAGAACAGATGCATATATCAAAGGAACAGAATAGAGAGCCCAGAAATACATCCATGTCTCTACGGTCAAATAGCATTCAACAAAGGGGGCACAAGGCATACAATGGAGTAAAAATAGTCTCTTCATAAGTGGTACTGGGAGAACTGGACTGGTACATGCAAAAAAGTGAGACTAGACCCTCAACTTACACCATATACCTTAATAAACTCAAAATGGATAAAGGACTTAAATATAAGTTGTGATACCATAAAAGTCCTAGAGGAAAACACAGGCAGTAAAATTTCAGACATCCCATGTAGCAATATTTTTGCTGACATATCTTCTAGGGCAAGGGAAATAACGGCAAAAAAGAAACGAAGGGAACTACATCAAATTAAAAAGTTTCTGCAGTGCTAAAGAAACCATCATCAAAATGAAAAGGGAACTCACTGCATAGGAGAACATACTTGCCAATGACACATCTGACAAGGGTTTAATCTCCAAAATATAGGAAAAACTCATATGACTCAACACCAGGAAGACAAACAATTCATTTAAAAAATGGGCAAAGGACCTGAACAGACACTTCTTCAAGGAAGACATACAGATGGTCCACAGACATGAAAAAAATGTTCAACATCACTAGAGAGATGCAAATTAAAACCACAATGAGATATCACTTCACACCGGTCAGAATGGCCATCATTAATAAATCAGCAAACAAGAAGTGCTGGCAAGGATGTGAAGAAAAGTGAACTCTAGTGCACTGTTGGTGGGAATGTGGGGGATGCAGATTGGTGCAGACACTGTGGAAAACAGTATGAAATTCCCTCAAAAAATTAAAAATGGAACTGCTTTATGACCCAGCAATTCCACTACTGAATATACCCTAACAATCCTGAAACACCATTTCAAAAGAACGTATGCACTCCTATGTTCATAGCAGTGGTATTTACTACAGCCAAGTGTTGGTAACAGCCTAAATGCCATCAGTACATGAGTGGATTAAAAAACTGAGGTACACTTATACAATGGAATACTAAGCAGCAGAAGGAAAGGAAGCACTACCTTTTGGGATAGCATGGATAGAACTGAAGACTATTATGCTGAATAAGCTAGTCAGCAAAAGACAAATACCATGTGACCTCACTTGTAACTGGAATCTAATGAACAAAGTAACAAGAAAAATAAAACTGAAACATGGAAACATGGCACAGATTGAGAGCTGTAGGAGTGGAGGAGGGAGAGGTGGAATGGGGGAAGGAAGGAGAAGGGATTAGTCAAAGAACATGTATGACTGACTCATGGACATGACAACAGAGAGGGGATTGACTGTGGGTGACAGGGGTGGGCTAGGCAGGGAGAAGGAAGGGAAAAAATTGGGACAACTGTAATAAAATAAACAATAAAATAATGAAGTAGAAAAACAGGTTTTAGAAAAAATGACTTTTTAGTTAAAAGACACTGGGGTATAATAAACATCACTGAAATATTATGGTACAATATTGAATAATTACTCTAGATACATGTTTCTAATCATCTCATGTTTCTAAGGACCTGGTTTCATGATCTTAATCTTTTACATATAGGAATCATTTTTCTACTGAATCATCTGGCTCCAGGCCAGAAATAACTATTGTTTTGTGTCTCGGACACAATGAACTGTTTGATGAGTATGGGAATGAAGCAACATATTTAACTCAAAGAAACTGTAATACTACTAACAATGAATGAGAAGAGACCTTACTACTATTCTCTTTCCTTAATGAACAAAAGAACTGCCAGACTAGACTATTCTAGCTTCATAATAATAACAACTCTAATTTGTAAATCGAGGAAGAAAAAAGACAGCTGTCTCTCCTAGTGAAGTACTTAAATCAATTATGGCCTTGGTATAAATCTTACTTTGAAAGAATGGCTCTTAATTTTAAAACAATTTTGTATCCTGGTACTCATTTGGTAATGTCTCGGTACATTTTTTGGTTGTTGTACTGAGGGAGGCATGCTGCTAGCATTTAGTGGGTAGAGACCAGGAATGATATCCTTACACCATACACAAAAATTAACTCAAAAGAATGGAAAGCAATGACTCTGACATTATATTGGTACACCAATGTTCACAGAAGCATTATTCACAATAGCTAAAGGTACAAGCACTCCAAGTATCTACTAGTAAATGAATGGAAAAAAAATGTGGTATATACACACAATGCAATATTCAGACATGAAATGAAATTCTGATACTTGATATAACATGGATGAACCCTGAATGACAAACTAAGTGAAATAAGTCAATCTCAAAAAGATAAATATTGTATGTTTCCACTTATTTGAATAACCAGAATAGTCAAATTCATAGAGACAGAAAGCAGAATAGTGGCTATGGTGGGGGGAGAGGGTTAGACTTACAGAAGAATGGAGAGTTCCTGTTTAATATGTACAGAGATTTAGTTTGGGATGAAATAAAGTTCTGTAAATAGATGGTGGTAAGGGTTGCTAAAAAAGGTAAAGGTGAAAGTGCCACTGAGCTATACACCAAAAATATGGTCAGAATGATAAATTTTATGTTATATATACTTTACCACAATAAAAGGAGGTACTTTTTCTAAAAGTCTATTTTTTTTAAAGAGCCCAATGTAATGCTGAGAAGTATAAACTCCTAAACACCCAATACTTGCCAGACTCTAAATTCTTTATCCATAAAGCCTACCCTAATAATCTCTCCCATGGGAATGTAACTCTAAAAGAGAGGATGCTAGACTAAATCCACAGAACCAAGAATAGAGTATATATGTGCTTTTAGACAATAAATTTTGTTTTTATCTGAAATGAAAACTTACCTCATGAGATGATAGTTACCATGTTACCATGTTGGGTATTTCTCCCCAGCTATAGGTATATTAAGGAATGGCACAATCTTATCTCAAATGAGGTTGTCAATGGCAAAGTGTTGTCCAAGTTAGCATGTATTACATTTAACATGGTACTATTAAAAATATCTGCAATAAATATTATCATTTTTTAAATTTAATCTTTATTATATATTTTTTCCATTACAATGTAGTCCCCTTATACCCGCCTCCCCCCAGCAACCACATTGCTGTCCATGTCCATGAGTCCTTTTTCCTTTCTGCTCAATCCCCCCACCTCCTAACCTCCATCTCCACTAGCTATCATCTGTTCTCCATCTATGAGTCTATCTCTGTTTTGCTTGTTAGTTCAGTTTGTTCATTAGATTCCACATATGAGCGAAACCATATGGTATTTGTCTTTGACTGGCTTATCTCACATAGTATAATGTTCTCTAGGTCCATCCACATGCACGGTTGGAAAGGGTAAAATTTTCTTCTAATTTAAGCCAAGTAGAATTCCATTGTGTAAATGTCCCACAGTAGTTTTATCCACTCATGTACTGAAGGATACTTGGGCTGCTTCCATATCTTGGCTATTGTAAATAACTGCAATGAACATAGGAATGCTTATGTTTTTTCTAATTAGTGTTTTGGGTTCCTTTGGATATATTCCCAGAAGTGGGATAGCTGGATCAAAAGGCAGATCCACTTTTAATTTTTTGAGGTATCTCCATACTGCTCTCCACAGTGGCTATACCAGTCTGCATTCCCACCAACAGTGCTTTAGTGTTCCTCTTTCTCCACATCCTTGTCAACACCTGTGATTTTTTGATGATAGTCATTCTGACAGGTGTGAGATGGTAACTCATTGTGGTTTTAATTTGTAATTCTCTGATGATTAGTGATGTTGAACATCTTTTCAAATGTCCATTGGTCACCTGGATGTCCTCTTTAGAGAAGTGTCTATTCAGGTCCTTTGCTCATTGTTTAACTGGGTTGTATTTTTTTTGGTGTTTAGTCTTGGAAGTTCTTTGTAAATTTTGGACATTAACCCCTTATCAGATATATCAGTGAACATGTTCTCCCATTCTGTAGGTTATCTTTTTATTTTGTGACGATTTCCATTGTTGTGCAAAAACATGTTAGTTTGATGAAGTCCCATTTATTTTTTTCTTTTGTTTCCATTGCCTAAGGAGATATATCTGATAAAAAATTTCTATGAGCAATGTCCAAGATTCTGTTGCCTATGTTTTTTTTCTAGGATTTTTATGGTTTGGGGTCTAACATTTAAGTCTTTGATCTATTTGAATTTATTCTTCTGTGTAGTTTAAGAAGGTGGTCTAGTTTCAGTTTTCTGCATGTATCTGTCCAATTTTCCCAATGCCATTTATTGAATAGGCTATCTGTAGCTCACTGTATGCATTTGCTTCCTCTGTCCAATATTAATCGACTATAAAGGTGTGGGTTTATTTCTGGGCTCTTTATTCTGTCCCATTGATCTACGTTTCTATATTTATGCCACTACCAGGCTGTTTTGATTACTATGACCTTGTAGTATAGTTTGATATTAGGTAGAGTGATTCCTCCAACTTTGTTCTTCTGTCTCAGAATCGCTTTTGCTATGCAGGGTCTTTCATGGTTCCATACACATTTTTAAAATATTTCCTAGAATCTTGACAGGAATTGCATTGAACCTATACACTGCTTTGGGTAGTATGGACTTTTTAACATTGTTAATTCTTCCTATCCATGAACATGGTATATGCTTCCACTTACTTGTATCTTCTTCAATCTCTTTCTTCAATGTCTTATAATTTTCTGAGTACAAGTCTTTTATATCCTTGGTTAGGTTTATTCCTAGGTATTTCTTTCTTTTTGAAGCAATTGTGAATGGGATTGTTTTCTTAATTTCTCTTTCTGTTAGTTCATTATTGGCATATAAAAGTGCAACTGAGCCCTGGCTGGTGTGGCTCAGTGGATTGAGTGCTGGCCTGGGAACCAAAGGCTCGCTGGTTTGATTCCCATTCAGGGCACTGGCCTGGGTTGTGGGCCAGGTCCCTGGTCAGGGGCGTGCAAGAGGCAACCACACATTGATGTTTTGCTCCTTCTTTTCTCCTCCCCTTTCCCTCTCTCTAAAAATAAATAGATAAAATCTTTAAAGAAATGAAAATTAAAGGGCAACTGATTTCTGAATATTAATTTTGTATGCTGCTACGTTGCTGAATTCATTTATCAGTTCTAGTAGTTTCTTGGTGGAATTTTTGGGGTTCTCTATGTGCAGTATCATGTCATCTACAAATAAGGACAGTTTTACTTCTTCTTTTCCAATTTGGATGCCCTTTATTTCTTCTTCTTGTCTGACTGCTGTAGCTAGGACATCCAGTACTATGTTGAATAAGGGAGATGAAAACCAACATTCCTGTCTTGTTCCCTATCTTAAGGGGAAAGCTTGTAGTTTGCCAGATGAGTATGATGCTGGCAGTGTGCTTGTCCTATATAGCTTTTATTATGTTTAGGTATGTTCCCTCTATTCTCACTTTGCTGAAAGTTTTGATCATAAATGGGTGCTAGATTTTATCAAAAGCTTTTACTGCATGTACTGATATGATCATGTGGTTTTTGTCCTTCCTTTTGTTTATGTGGTGTATCACATTTATTGATTTGTGAATGTTGTACCATCCTAGCATTTCCAGAATAAATCCCACTTGATCATGGTGTATGATCTTTTTGATGCATTGCTGTATTCAGTGTGCTTATATTTTGTTGAGGATTTTAGTGTCTATGTTCATTAGAGTACTGGCCTATAATTTTCTTTTTTTGTTGTATCTTTACCTGGTTTTAGAATTAGGATAATGCTAGCCTCGTAAAATGAGCATGGGGCCTTCCCTCCTCTTGAATTTTGTGAAATTGTTTGGGAAGGAAAGGTGTTAGTTCTGAGAATGTTTGGTAAAATTCACCTGTGAAACCATCTGGTCCAGGGCTTTTGTTTGTTGGCAATTTTGTGATTACTGCTTCAATTTTATTATCTGTTCAGATTATCTGATTCTTCCTGATTTAGTTTTAGAAGATTGTATATTTTCAGGAATTTATGCATTTCATCCAGGTTGTCCAGTTTGTTGGCATATTAATTGTTCTAAATATTTTCTTACCATCTTTTGTATTTCTTTGTTGTCAACTGTTACTTCTTCACTTTCATTTCTGATTTTATTTATTTGGATACTTTCTCTTTGTTTCTTGACGAGTCTGGTCAAAGGTTTGTCAATCTTGTTTATCTTTTCAAAGAACCAGCTCTTGGATTCATTGATCTTTTGTATAATATTTTAGATGCTATTTCATTTATTTCTGCTACTCTTTGTTATTTCCTTCCTCACTTTGGGCTTTGTTTGTTGTTCCCTCTCAAGTTCCTTTAGTGTGAATTTAGATTATTTATTTGAGCTTTTTCTTTTTTCTTTGTTTTTTGTTTTTGAGATAGGTCTGTAATGCTATGAATTTCCCTCTTTGGATTGCTTTCCCAGTGTCCCACAGATTTAGGAATGTTGTGTCCTCATTTTCATTTGTTTCAAGTTATCTTGATTTCTTCCTTGATCTTATTGCTGATCCATTTGTTGTTTAATAATATGTTATTTAGCTGCCATATCTTTGCATGTTTGTCCGTGTTCTTCTTTTGATTGATTTCTAGTTTCACAGCATTGTGGTCAGAGAAGATGCTTGATATGTTTTCAATCTTCTTAAATTTGTTGAGACTTGTTTTGTGTCCTAACATGTGGTCTATCCTAGAAAACATTCCACGTGCACCTGATAAATATGTATATTCTGCTGTCTTGGGGTGAAATGTTCTGAAAATACTGATTAAATACATTTGATCTAGTGTGTCATTTAAAGCCGCTGTCTCCTAGTTGATTTTCTGTGTGGAATACCTACCCATTGAAGTCAGTGGAGTATGACTATATTTCTGCCAATCGCTCCCTTTTTGTCGATCAAGAATTGCTTTACATCTTTAGGTGCTCTTATGTTGGGTGCATACATGTTTACTGGGGTTATATCCTTTTGTTAGATTGTTCCCTTTATAATTATGTAGTGTCCTTCTTTGTCTCTTACTACTGTCTTGGTTTTAAAGTCTGTTTTGTTGGATATAAGTACTGCTATCCCAGCTTTTTAAAAAATTTTCCATTTGTGTGAAGTATCTTTTTCTATCCCTTTACTTTTTTTCTCTATCTTTCAATCTCAGATGGGTCTCTGGGAGGTAACATATATATGGGCCTTATTTTTTATCCATTCAACTATTCCATGCCTCTGGTCAGATAATTTAAGCCATTTACATTTAAGGTGATTATTAATAGATATGTATGTAGTGCCATGTTATTGTTAGACTGTTTTCCTCTGTTTGCTTTTTCCTCCTTTTCCCTCTTTCCCCGTCTCCTCCTCCTCTTCTTCTTCTTAAAGCAAGCCCTTTAATATTTGTTGCAGTACTTCAATGCTATCATTTTATTTTCCCCAAATTTAATAGCCAACAAATGTTGATTTAATCTACACTTCTAGTCTGTATGATACTGAATAGTGGAAATCTTTAAGTGGTACATGGTATTACAGAAGATTAAAGGCTTTGCAGTCAAACAGACTTAGATTTGAATCCTGACACTGTCATTCACTAGAAGTGTGACTATAGCCAAGTTTTTAGGTCTTCTAATTTTTAATACTACTTTTGTCATTTCTTTAATTCTATCTCAAATGAATGGAAAAAGTAACAGGGAAAGGGAAGAAAAGAACACTAATTTCCACAGACTTTAAACTTTCTTTCTTTTTTCCCTATACTATAACCATAAAATAGGAGCTATTAGGATTAGGAAAAGCTATTAAAATGTTTGTAAGTATGTTAAATCTAAGTGTATGACAGCAAAACCATAGATAACAATATAGAGCTTTAAAAATATAGAAATGATAATACTAATTACTTAAATATAGAAATTCTTTAAATAAAGTTCTTTTGAGTTAAATCAATGAAGTAATTCACTTTACCTGCCTTTTTATTTTAAAATTTTTAATTATTTATTTTTAGAGAGAGGGGGAGAGAGGGAGAGAAACATCAATGTGTGGTTGCCTCTTGTGCACCCCCTACTGGGTACCTGGCCTACAACCCAGGCATGTGCCCTGACTAGGAATCAAACCAGTGACCCTTTGGTTTGCAGGACAGCACACAATACACTAAGCCACATCAGCCAGGGCTACCTGTTTATTTTTTTCATAACTATAAACAGTTATATTAAGGAGGTATAACAATTATCATAAAATGCCATTGATATGGATGCCCCAATTCCACAAGACTATGAGCTCCAAAAGGTAAAGAACGTTTGTTGGTCTGATCACTGTTGTTTTCCTAGTGCCTGAAATAAAATAGTGCTCAGGATATAGTAGATGTTCAATATTTGTTGACTAGGTTAGCTCCCTCCCAATTATCAGCTCTTGAATACAAAAAAAAGTCCACTTTACATTTTAGAGTCATTTATTTTGTGGTTATTCTAGTTACTTATGCATTATTTCACTTTGAAAAAAGAATTTAAATCAATACAAAAGATACTTGTATTTCTCCAATCCCCTTTCAAATTTTCTTTGGATTTATAAACATATGTGTATGTTTTTAGCCTTCTTAAATTTTACTAAGAACATAACTTTAATAAAAACACAAAGCTTTTCAACGCAACCATATCACCTCACTCTACTTATCTCTCTGTCTTACAAGTTTCTCATGCAGCATGAAGGCAATGACCATGTTGCATTTACTTATGAGGAGGAAGAAGTTACTTCCTAGAGTAGGACTATTAATAAATGCCCTCAAGGTCAAGCTGCTCCTGTAGCTTCTCTAGATAGCAGGTTATTCAATGTCATTCTGTATAGTAGTATAATTTCTTAACTTCCACAAGAATTTATTTCCCCTTTTCCCTTCTCAATTTTATAGCTCAGTATAAGTATACATATTACTCAAAGATAATATAACTTATTTCTTTTACAGTATTTGATAACCAGAATACTTGGCTAATTTTGGCAAACCTACATGATCTATTTCTTCAAAACTAACAAGATTTTTCTCTTCTGAAAAGTCTCAACTAGATAGGCAGTCCTTAAGACAAATACCTAATTAGTAACTGTTCCTAAAATCACACAGCTGAGTTCATTTCCATTATTACTGTTTCTTGCTACTGCTATAGCAGGAAATGAGAGACTGGTAAATACTATCCTTTCTTTGCTAGTGAAAAGGGAGGAAAGTTCCTGAGATTTCAATAGGGGAAAAGTAATTCTTGGTCTCCCAAATCCACAAAGATGCCATTATAACTTCGACTGAGCTATGTTAAACAAGGTTTTCTGTAAATCTTATAATTTTAACTTTTTTTGGAATAGGGAAATGTTCTAAACTAATTGAAAATTAACTTCTTGCACACTACACATTTTTATTTGTGAACTGCAAACTTTAAGCCTGAGGGAAATCAAGTGTACCACAATTTCCTATATCCTTATACAAATTAATATTCCACTAATATTTATTAATAGAATCTTTTATTTTAGATTTTAGTAAAAATGAAAGACAACTCGTATTTTCACAAGGAATACAATTTAATTAACCCTTATTTATTGACTCTTCTACAATGAGATATATCTGAAACAAAGAGCAATTCATGGAGGCATAGGTAAACGCAGCCAGCCTCCTCACACAACCACAGAAAAATTACAGTTAAATTACAAAACAAATATCACTCAGAATCATCAGGAAAATCAAGCTATACAGAAGTCTGACAACTAAGGAATTAAAGAAAGCACATTCATCCATATGGGTAGGGGGGATGGAGGGGCGGAGACACGGAACTGGCTGGTCTCAAACCCATGTTGGTGGATATAATATGGAGGGATGTTTAGGGAGCGAGGGATCCCAGCCCCACACCAGACCACACAGCCCAGGGTTCCAGTGCCAGGAGATAAGTCCCCATAAGTTCTGGCTGTGAAAACCAGTGGGGGTTGAGTCAGAATAAACTGTGGGATTCTCAATCCTTTCTTCTTAACGGACCTTGCACCATATACACACTTACTCAGACTCACTTCCTCCGGGCTCCAGCACTAGGGCAGCACCTTGAAGGGCACCCATGGCATACAGGGAGGAACTAAAGTATCTGGCATCACATGAGAGCTGGAGGTACAGCTTCTTCCCAGGAAGAACTGCAGACAGCGGCCATTGCACCTTTTCTGAGCTCTCTTCCACACAAAGCCACAGTGCAGAGGAGCCATATCCGCATCTCCATCAACCTGGCTCACACGGTAAGCTCTGCCCTGACAATTACCTAGCAGTCCGCCCCATCCAACTTACAGGCCCACCCAAATTGGTAAAATGTTTTTTCCATATGAAGGGCTGGGCTAGACACAGGCTTCAGACCTTCCTAAATCTGCTCAAACAAGCAATAGCTGAGCCCAGCTCCTGTACCTCTCTCCGAGCAGCCCAAGGCCCAGCACCAGCAGCAGACATCTGCAGATGGCTTAAGCTTACGCCAAGGGGCCACAGACAGAAGAAAGGTGGAGGCTGAACTTGGACTACACCACCCGGGAACCCCAGAGGCCGTGCACCCAGAGGACAGTTACAGACCCCATTGGAGGATCCCCAGTCACCTCCACAAGCCACAGAGTGAGGTGGTTGTTGGCCAGGGGACATGGCCAGTCTTACCAGCTATCTGGACTGGGTAAATCCTTCACACTGATCTGCTCATAGCAATCAAGACTCATCTACAAGAGGAGGGAGTACTCAACTCACACCTTGATTACCCAGCTTGGGTGATAGGGGAGGTGGCACCATTGGACCCTACAGAACACCTACTACATTAAGCCACACTACCAAGACACCAAGTCAAAGCAGCTCTACCTAATACACAGAACAAACACAGGGAGGCCCCCAAAATGAGGAGACAAAGAAATATGGCCTAAACGAAAGAACAGAACAAAATTTCAGAAAAAGAACTAACCAAAACAGAGATAAGCAATCTATCCAATGCAGAGTTCAAAACACTGGTTATAAGGATGATCAAGAACTCCATGGACACTTCAACAGGATAAAAAAGACCCAGGCAGAAATGAAGGATATACTAATTGAAATAAAGAATGATGTACAGGGAATCAACAGTAGAGTGGATGAAGTGAAGAATCAAATAAATGATTCGGAACTTAAGAAACAAAAAGATATCCAGTCAGTACAGCAAGAAAAAAAAACAAATCCAAAAAACTGAGGATAGTGTAAGGAATCTCTAGGACAACTTCCAAAATGTTGCAACATTCACATCATAGAGGTGCCAGTGGTGAAGGATTAGGCAAACAAGTTCAGGAAGCTCAGAGTCTCCCAAACAAGATGGAAATAAAGAGGACCACACCAAAACACACATTTAAAATGCCAAAGGTTAAAGAGAGAATCTTAAAAGCAGCAAGAGAAAAAGCAAATGGTTACCTATAAAGGAGTTTCCTTAAGACTGTCAGCTGATTTCAGGAAAGAAACTATGCAAGCTAGTAGGGACTGGCAAGAAGTATTCAATGTGACGAAAAACATGGACCTACAACCTAGATTACTCTATCCAGCAAAGCTATCATTTACAATCTAAGGGTAGATAAAGTGCTTCCCAGACAAGGGAAAGCTAAAGGAGTTCATCATCACCAAGCCATTATTGTATAAAATGTTGAAGGGACTTATTTAAGAAAAAAAGGAAGATCAAAACTATGAATATTAAAATGGCAATAAATACATAACTATCAACAACTGAATCTAAAAAACATACTAAGCAAACAAACAGAACAGAAATGGAATCACAGTTATGGAGAACATTGGGATGATGACCAGAGAGAGGTGTGGGGGCAACTGGATAAAAAATGGAAATGATTACGAAGTACAAATTGGTATTTACAGAATTGGCAGGGGTACGTTAAGAGCAAGTATAGGAAAAGGAGTTGCCAGGGAAATGATATGCATGACCCACAGACGTGAACAAAGGAGGGGGATCACTGAAGGGAGCAGGGGTTGCTGGATAGAGGGGGGCCAAGGGGGATAAATTGGGACAACTGTAATAGCATAATCAATTAAAAAAGGAAAAGAAACCAACAGAAAATAAATAAAACAAAGAGCAATTCAACTCAGATCAAATATCAAATTATAACTGATGAATCCAATTCAATTACATGTGTATACAATTTCATCTATCTTGAGAGACATAAGAGAAGTAGCAGTACAATTTTCCCAATATTATCAAATATTCTCTCTTTAAGTTAGTACAATACCCATGTACTTTAGATTTTCATCACACACACACATATATTAGCAAGGGAGTTTCAACAGACTACCACCACTACTTTCAAATATTCTCTCTTAATATGCAAGAAAAAATAACTTACTGTCTCGAAGTGTTTCCCAAGCCCATTGATCATTTTTGAAGAAGAGATGTCGTTTGATTTCTTCTACACCATTTCGCCCTAATCTCACCTCTCTGAATAGAGAAGGAAGGAGAAAAATTATTAATCATTTAAAATATTACTATAATCTGTCCACATTTATTTGTGGGTACAATGTTAAATCTGTACAGAATAAATATAGGTCTATATTCATTGTCAGCATAATTTTCAGCTTAAAAAAATAAGTTAAAGGCTGAGAATATTTAAGAATTGTTAAAGAAAAATTGTTGATACTCCATGACTTTCTGGTGACAATAATAATCCAGATGAATCACTCACTCTGGTTCATAACCATAATGAATAAAACAGTATATTTTCTCAGTAGGTTTTTAAAATAGTGGTAGTTTTACATTTTTGCAACCAACAACTTTACTTCACACCAGAAGCTAATAAAAAGTCAGAAAGGCATTTTAAATGAAAAATTTCCATTTTATAATCTATTAAATATTTCTGACCAATCAAAAACCAATGATTACTAATTCTTGACATTACTACAAAATTAAAATTTTTCATTGGGATGTAGAATCTAATGAACAAAATAAACTAACAAACAAAATAGAAACAGGCTTATAAATAGAGAACAGACTGAGAGCTGACTGAGAGCTGACAGAGAGAATGGGGGATTATGAGGCTGGGTGAAATGTTAAGGGATTAAGCAAGAAAAAAAACCATACATAGACACAGACAACAGTATGGTGATTACCAGAGGAAAAGGGGGGTAGGGGAGTTAGAAGAGAGTATAGAGGGGATAAATGGTAATAGAAAAAGACTTGGAGTGAAGAATGCACAATACAACATACATACGATGTATTATGGAATTGTATACCTGAAACCTATATAATTTCATTAACCAATGTCACCCCAATAAATTCAATAAAAAAGAAAAAAAAGTTTTCACTGATTCTCCTACACTGGATGGAGGAAACTATCCATGATTCTATGGCACACACTACTTAATTTGGAGTATATATCTCCCTGTACAATAAGGATCTCCTTTGCTTGTCTTTTTCCCCAAATGACTATGAGGTAGTGGAGATCAGCAGGTGTGTATCTCATTCATTTCTATATTCCTAGCACCTAACATAGCACAGCACCTATATCTACATAACACTTACATTAACATGTAAAAATGTAAAAAACTATAAATTTCAGGTTCTAAGTGATATACTGAAGAAGGATAATTTAAATAATTTGTGTAAATCTGAAATTGAAACAAATTTAAAAATACTAGGCCTCCCTAGTATTTAAATTAACTATATACAATCACAATGTTAAGTGAAACCTTCGTTCTAAGTCATCTGGCTGATATTTAAATTTAAAAATTAAACCACAGGAGTATAAACAATATGCTACTTTAATTTCTAAAACACATGCAGCACATATATACATTTATACAATGATTATCTCTATGGGAAGGAGGTAAGAAATACCTTTTTTTATATCTTTGCACTATTTACCTAATTTCAACAAATATATATATAATTAAATCTTTTTTCCACCTCTATTGAGGTATATTGATAAAATTTTAAGATATTTAAAGTGTACAACATGATGATCTGATACATGTATACATTGTGACAGGATTTCCCCAGTGAATTAACACATCCATCACCTCACATACTGACTCTTTTTTGTTTGTGTGAGAACTTAATTTAAATTCTACTCTTTCGGCAAAATTTGATTATACAATACAGTGTTATCTTAAATGGCTTCAATTGGAAGATGCATCATTGCTGTTCTACCACTAGGGAAAAATTTTTCCCAATGAACTTAATACATACCATTGCTTGTACGATACAGTCTAATTTCAGAGATGTAAACATATTAGAAAAAAATCTCAGACTCAGTAATATATACCATCATTTTTACACTAAACCAAGTTAAAAATTTAACAACAAAATAAAAAGAATCATCTGGTCTGTCAGAAAAGATACACTGTATCTCAGTTTCTTAGGTAAAGCAAGTAAATTAAGATCCAAAAAAGGCATGTAGAAAATCTTAAGATTATATTAGGTTTCACTGTCATGAATGAGTTCGAGAATGGCAACATTTCTATCCTAATACTACAAACACAGGCACTCAGATACAGATGTCAAAAACTGAGCAGCAAAATGACAGTTTCCTTAAGATAAATATAAGTAAATTCAATGTTAAGATTATTTACCTGTCAGTAAGGAAGGCGCAAATAAGATTTTTTGCCTCTTTTGATATGTCATTATCATCAGGGAAGGTAAGTGAATTTTTATGATTCATAATCTTACTGTAAGTTCCAACCAGAGAATCTGCATAAAAAGGTGTATCACCTGAAAAAAACGACAAAAAAAACAAAAGCACAATGAGATACATTAAAAAAAATCAGTTTCAAAGGAAGTCAGCATTACCTGTTTAAAGATTACTAAATAAATATATATCTCTAAAAACACACACTTAATATGTAAAAAGAAATACATATTAAAATGTTGCTTTAATCTAAATAGCTCTTAAAAACACACAAAGCAGATTTGGATCAATTTGTTTCCTATACACAAAATCAACACTTTCTAATGTCGTATTTTAATAGAAGGAACTAAGTTGTAAGTTTGGGGATAAACAATTATTTTAGAGGTACACAGAATTCTCTTTACTCACCTACAAGCATTTCATATAAAAATACGCCAACTGACCACCAGTCACATTCTCGTCCATAATAACCATCACCACCTTGAGATTTTAATACTTCAGGGGAAATATAATCAGGTGTCCCAACTGCTGTATCACATCGTACCATACCTTCCTAAAAAGAAATGCAGGTCAAATTTGGATTAGGATACAAAGTCTCAATCACTTAAAATGACATATAATCTGTAGAACCCTAAATCTTTGAGTTATACAAATATATCAAAATGTAATGCAAAGTTAACAAAAATGAACAAACAGCTTAATCATATATACAGAGTATATTCAAATATATGTATATACACAAGTGATTTTCATCTTGTAATAATACTAGACACACTGCCAACATTTATTATACCCCGTTGTGCCAATATAATGATCTCATCTTAACAGCAGAGAGCAAGTGTATAAACTAATGCATTAAGACTGAGGGGCTCATAGGATGAATCATTTGATAATATTAATATTCAAATGCTGATTTCATTATTTTTACTAAAATAGCCATTCAATTCAACAATGCTTAAAATTGAAGAACACACGTTAAGAGCCGAATGTACAAATATACTGGGGGAAGCATGGGAAAAGGGCATGATGGTGGTAAGCACACTGAATATCTATCTAATATGTATTTTAACCATCAAAAAAACTAGAAATAACTATTACTTATTTTAGCTGGTATTAGTGCAATAGAATTATAATTAAATGTTCACAAAAAAGTTCTCAAGTAGTGTTTCCTTCTAACCAGTAATTTCCTTTTAAAATAATATAACTTCCTGAATATTGTTCTGTGATAATTTTCAAAGAATATAAACTGTTTCAATTGAAAATAAAGCAGCATACTTGCTACTTCAGGTATATGTGTTATTGATAATATAAACAGTGAGAATGGGTATCTTTTAACATTGTTTCCCTAAACAGTAAGATATTTAACAGAAGGCTAACTAAAAATATATATGTTATTGAAATCTAATATTTATGAAACTCTAATTTTAACATTGACACTAGTCTTTAGGGACTATTTCCATTTCTAGTTACCAGTAGTATATTACATTTATTGTAAAGGATTTAGTAAATCTGGCAATCTATACTCACCCTAAATAGAGAAGAAAAAAGAAATTACAAGTTACCAATACAACATTGAAACGTAACATCTATTTCAATGAATGAGACTAGTCACATCAATTCTGTACAAGTCCAGCTATGGTTAGTAAATTTTTATAACATTTTCTGAAAAGCACGTCTTGAATTAGCAAAAAACTCAATTAAAATCTAATTATTTAACCTTATTCATCTTCATACAAGTACCAAAATCAGCTAACTTCAAATGTCCAGCTTTATCCAGCAGCATGTTATCAGGCTTCACATCTCTGAGGGGAAAAAAAGAGAGCATTTCTGAAACAGATCAGACACTGATAAAATTATAGGTAGCACTTATTTTAGGCTATTTATCCTCACTCAATGTAGATAAGGAACTTCTGACCTGTATGTGCTCTCTATCCATATGTAGACATTTAACTTCATCAGGGAAAATTCTTTGTATGTTAATGCCTCAGGAGAAGACATATAATATTCCCCTTTCTTTTAAGTAGAGTTTGTTTCTTCTGAGTGGGCGGAGGGGAAGGTCAAATCATTTGAGAGAGAATAATCATAAAAAATCTAACACTTAGAAATAAGTAACTGAAACACACTTCTCAACATAAGTGCATAAATATTTTCAGAACATGGTCTAAGTCACTTTCATTTTTGTATCCTTGGAACTCAGTATAGCAACTGCGCAGTGGATTCAAGTAGTGTTTGCAGAACAAATAAAATTATTATTCTAAGAATATGATATATTCACTAATTAAAAGCAAATTAATTTGTATAGTAAAAATTGTATATAAAAATAATCAAAAGAAAATTAATTTGCATACTAAAAATTGAAAACTATTTAACACTCTGGCACATGCCTCAGAAAACCAGTTTACAATTTTTGCTTTATAGAACACCAAAAAGCTAGATAATCAGATTTTAAGGGACAGTAAAAAGTACACTTACATTAAGCTCTCTCATGCTGTTAAATACCACCCATGACATATAAAAGGAGAAGAGGTGAATTTAGAGTGGGAAATGCTAACTGAATAATGTTTAAGTATTTTCAGCTTCTCTTATCAACCAATGAGAAAATTTAAAGCATTTTTATCTTTACCTATGAATAAAACCCATGGAATGGATTGCGTCCAATGCAAGAACTACTTCTGCAGTATAGAATCGTGCCCATTTTTCAGGCACATCATAGTTGCTCATTAAGTTTACAAGATCTCCACCAGGCATGTATTCCATCACCATGTAGAGATAACGATCATCTTGGAATGCATAAAAAAGCTATACAAATACAAAAAATAATTAATTAAGATCAGGCAAAATTGTTTCACTTAAAAATTGGCAAAAATAGTAACAAAAGGTTTAATTAAAATAGTCAAATTGCACAAACAGAATAGAAACAAACACAAACATCACAAAGCCCCTTGCATATGCAAAGGAACTGTTAACAGTTTCCAAGGATTTAGATGAAGACTTTTTCTTTATATATTTCTATCCTAGTTTAAAATTTATACTGAGAATTAAAAATTATAATAGTATCATACAAGTCTCCTAAACAAAGAAATATTTTGGTTCTATTTTCACTTGTGCTTTAGTGGGGTTTACTGTTTTAATTTATACCAACATCACAATTCTCAAGAAGTCTGATAAACTGGTCTACATTCTCAATTGTCTCTTATTAACTGTGTGACTGGGCAATTTACTTAACTTCCCTGAGCCTCTGTCACTATACTCTCTCATAGAAAAATGTAAGGAACTATATATTTTTTGACTTTTATACCTGCTGCTCAGTCATCAAATGGATGTCTGGCAATCAGCAAATGCTTACTAAATGTCTAATAAATAAAGCATAAATTAATCTATAAATTGGGGGTGTGCCTAATAGGGATTAACTGCCTTTCAGAGTTGTTTTAAAAAATTAGCAAATATAGAAAGCACTTAGTAAAATAGATGCTCAATAAATGATATAGCAGTCAATAGGAGGAGCACTAACAACTAACAAAGAAACAGGAAGAGGACAGCAGCTAGAGTCAAAGCAGGAAGAGTAAAGTCCATTGATGTGAATGAAATTGACAAGAATACCAGGCATAAATGTATTTATTATGTGACCAGATTTGAAGTAAAAAAAAAAAAAAAGCAAAATTACAAAAAACATTTTAAGTAAACATGAGATCAGAATACAACTAAAATTAATAATAAAATAAACCTTACAGAAAATATATCTAATTTACCTAGACACTTATGTTTTAAAAATCTTTATTTTTATGTTTCCTTTTTCAAGTGTTTAATGACTTTAGTTACAGGTTTAATTATTTTAATTAAAGATATATTTTGGGGAAAGCTAAGAAACTAAATGGTTTGTAATGGCTATCCCAGATATACAATTGGGCACCACAGTTAAAGAAACATTGTTCATATTGGTGGCAGTTTGTTTATAGACAACGTGTCAAGAAAAATACAGCTTTGAGTACATAAATTATAAATTTAACCCAAAAAGTAACAATTATATCATATCTTAACTCTCTATAGAACACTGGGCTTTTTCTCTATCAGTGGTTCCAAACCAGAGATTATAATTGTCTCTCCCTGCTTCCAACCCAAGGAGACAATCAATAATATTTAAAAACATTTTTGGTTATTAGAACCGGTATGTGGGAGTGGTGGTGGTGGGGGCTATTACTGGCATTACTGGGTAGAAACCAGGATGGTGATAAAAATCCTAAAATGCACAGAATAGCCCGCAAAAACAAAGGATTATCTTGTCCAAAATGTCACATAAAACTGAGACCAGGAAACCATGACATAAACTACTAATAAAAACAGCAGAGCCCTAGCTGGTGTAGCTCAGTGGATTGAGCGCGGGCTGGGAACCAAAGGGTCCCAGTTTGATTCCCAGTCAGGGCACATGCCTGGGTTGCAGGACAGGTCCCCAGTGAAGGCCACATGAGAGGCAACCATACATTGCTGTTCTCTCCCTCTCTTTCTCCCTCCCTTCCCCTCTCTCTAAAAATAAATAAAATCTTTAAAAAAAATAATAAAATAAAATCAGGTATGTAAAATTGATTAAAAACAAAAAAAAAAAAACAGCAGACAATCGAGTATAAAAGTCTCATTATGTAAATCTTAAACATTTTCCATATCCTTTTTATCCCAAGTACTAGTATGCTAAGTTAGGATATGCTTCATTACATAATAATCAATCAATCAATCCAAAAATACATGTTAGGAATTTAGAAATGGTCTAGCCCAACAGTTTTTCTTTTTTAAAACCAGAAACTTTACTTCTCCCTTATGATCTTACATAAGGATCCCAATATATAAGATAAAAAATAATGATCTGCTCTAGTTGAGGCAGAGACAGAAAACCCAGAATTATAATCTACCCAAAATTCTTGCTTATCCTTTATGACTTCACCTGAGTATCTCCACAGTTTAAAATCACCAATCAAAGACAACTTTCACATTTTTAAGCAAGGAAATTGAGGCCCAGAGATGTAAATAACTTGGCCACAGCTTCAGAAAACTACTCATTATTCTTTCCACAAAAAAAGCCTAAAACTAATACAGTATTACTTGGAGGCCTAGCTTAACTCACTTTCCCCCTCATTCTTTCCATTCCTTCCTCTCCACAAAATGAGAGGACAAATAGATGAATAGACGGTTAAATAAATAAGATCTCATATTTGGAAAATAAACTTAAACTTCAATATTAAACACAAGTATCTTAGAGTATAAAAATATCTGACTTCCCTCAAATCAAATAATATTATTTAAAATTTCTAATATTTAAATTCTACAGAAACGTAATTATTTTGCTTTGGCCTTTCCTCCTGGAGACGATTCAATAAAACTAAACTTTATGATTTTAAAAATAATGGTATGGCACACAATTCTGTAATTGTCAGTGAATTCTCTATTACTGTTCTGGAAAACAAACTAAGCTTCTCAGATATGTTTAGTTACAAACTAGTACAGAAAAAAATGAAAAAGAAGAAATATCATACCTGAACAACCCAAGGACTGTTAGCAAAAGCCATGATGTCCCTTTCTTCCCAGAAAAAAGCAGAATCGGATCTCTTAATCATTTCAAATTTGCTGAGAAGTTTCATAGCATATACCTTCCTGGTGGATTTGTGCCTTACCTTTAAATTGAAAATGGAAAATAACACACTTTTGCATTATCATTTAAATTTAAAGCTCAGTTTCCTAAGACCATTTGGTAATTTTAACAACTTGTTAAATTTAACATTATTGTTCTAAGCTATTTTTCCTTCTTCTCTGCTGATTTATCCCAATTAAATAATATCAAAGCTTTAATTAGCAGAAGCAAAGTCATGTCAGAAAAAAATCTATTTCCTATATTACAGTACACTGTCCCCATCTCCATCCTGCTATGCATTCTGCTCTTATTTATAAAATTTGTCTAATATTAAGAGTAAAGGTGTCTCTTATAATACTTGAAACGTTTTCTGTACCCATGAACACATGAGGAAAATATTTCACACTGCTGAATTTGACCCTAAGCTTTCATATCCTTAGGCAGAATATCTAGCAGGGGTGTCCAACCTTTTGGCATCTCTGAGTCATACTGGAAGAAGAGTTGTCTTGGGCCACATATTACATACACTGAGACACGCAATCATAAAAAATCTCATAATATTTTAAGTAAATTTACAATTTTGTGTTAGGCTGCATTCATAGCCATCCTGGACCACATGTAGCCTGTGGGCTGTGGGCTGCACACCCCTGATTCTAGAGCAATTTAAAGCAACAATTTTATAAAAATAATATTTTCCTAAATAACATGTTAAAAATACAAGAGAATTTTTATTATTAAAAAGTTAGTGTTTTTTTAACCTTATTAAAATAACCTACCAATTGAACTTCTCCAAATGCACCTCTACCAATCACCTTCACTACTTCATAATCTTCAGCTTTCATTCGTAAATCTCTAATTTTATTTATTGTGTCTTTATCTGCATGAAAAGAAAAGTTCATTTTAAGTTACTAAAGCATTATAACTAACACTGCTTATTTTACATTTGTTTTTGAGAAACACAATGAAGCAAAGAAATTCATTGAGAATTACTTAATATATAGTAAAATGTAAAGTTACAAAATAGTGAAAGGTTCAATGTACAAAGAATTGTTTTAAATAAATTTGGAATGACTTCACTCTATTAAAATGTTTTCATTAAAATCTGACATTAGAATGTTCTAGAAAATAAATATAATATAAACACACACTAAGAACAATTAGTTTATTAGCTACTGGTATTTTAAGTACACATCAAATTTGAAGAGAGGGACCATGAGTAGACATTTTAGACTAATAAAATTTTCTTTTTATCAAGTCAGCTTTGACGATCCTTTAAAAAAGATAAAAAGTAATTTAAGATATCAAAGGCAAACATACTGAAGAATCACATACTTGTATCATTACATTTCTCTATTTGAATTTGGATTTTAATTTAAAACAGTGGGAATCACTGCAATTATTTATATAAACCTGTCATGCTACAAACTACAATAATTTACAAATCCCCACTGGATAGATATTCTAATTCCTAATTTGGTCATAGATTAAAATATGGCTATTTTAATCCACATCAGTCAACATTGGCAAGAGTTTACATGGAAAAGCTTCACATTTCAGAGTTGTACAAAATACAGAACAGCTATTAAACTTAAGTCCTACTTCCTAATAAAAGCTGCATATAATACTATTTTTCTTATTAAACTCACATTTAAACCCAAGTGTTTGTGTTCATAATGACCAATAAACACATGCAACACAGAGCAAATTTTCACACAAGATAACATAAGTACATTTAATTTTAGGTTATCTATCTACTGGAACATGCACCAGGATGATGTAGATGATAATTAATTTACTACACAAACATTTGTGTCTACCATACAGGCTCAATAGTAATCACTGTAGATATATAAATGTAATTCTAAAACATAGTTCTTACTCTTTTTTTTAAATTCCTGTATTTTTTTTTAAGATTTTATTTATTTATTTTCAGAGAGAGGAGAAGGGAGGGAGAAAGAGCAACGTATGGTTGCCTCTCACATGGCCCTTACTGGGGGCCTGGCCCGCAACCCAGTCATGTGCCCCGACTGGGAATCGAACCAGGACCCTCTAGTTCCCAGCCCATGCTCAATCCACTAAGCTACACCAGCTGGGCCATAGTTCTTACTCTTAAGGAGTTCAAACTCTAGCAAATGAAACAGGGAAAAAAAGCAATTAAAACAAAAAACAAAACACTGCAAACAATAAGGGAGATAAGCATAGTTTGTTGACATTAAAGAAGACACCTAATCCAACCCTGCCTGGGAAGGACATGGCTAAAAGAGGCTTTCCAGAGATGATGACTCCTGAAATGAGTCTAATATGAAGAGTAGCAGTTAGACAGGTTGGGGAGAAGAAAAGAGAAAATAAATACTACAGGCAGATAAGCAATACAAGCAAGGCACTGAGGAACTATATACAAGAAGTTCTGTGTTGCTAGAGTATCGAGTTGGTGGTAAGGATTAGCAGGATTGTGATTTTGCCTTTTAACTTTAAGTTGAATTTACTGAGAACATTATCGAGTCTGGAGCAAAAACTTATTTCCAAAGTCAATCAGCATTCAATAAAAATTCAATGACAGCTGAGAGTGGTTCTTCTCTTTCAGAAAAAACTTTGTTTTGATTCTTGTCTTAGTCTGCTCATACTACCATACAAAACACCACGGGCTGTGTGGCATAAATAATAGACATTAGTTTTCTCACAGTTCTAGAGGCTGGAAGTCCAGGGCAGGGGACCAGCCCTTTTGGTTTCTGATGGGGCCTCTTTTCTTGGCTTGTTGGGCAGCTGGTGTCTTTCTGTGGGCTCACATACTTCTTTCTCATGTGCACACAGGTTAAAGACACTAATTCTATCTTATCAGAGCCCTATCCTTATGACCTAATTTAACTTTAATTTCTTCCTTATTGGCCCTATCTCTAAATACAGTCATACTGAGACTTCAGCATAGAAATTGGGGTGGGGGACAATTTAGTCCACAGCAGTCCTTAACTTAAAAAAAAAATCACAATAAAAATTATCACCACTAAGTCTTCATACTGCTGTATGCTAAGATAACTGTGATGTTCAGCTTCAATTTCTGACAAAATTTTAGAGGTGATGGTTAAGTCCATGAGAATGAATAATGTTTACCATTGACACTGTAATTCAGTATCACCCGATAGATTCTAATATTTTCCATACAGTTCCTGCTGATGTATATACAATAAATAACTATAGGCTTTAAACACCCTGTTTCTACAAGCTTTGTTAGTTTGTCCAACTAGGCCTTTTTCTGCACCATACCTATTTTTAATTACCACTACTTGTAACACATCTTAGCATACTCCACTTCAAGTTGTACTTAGTGTTTTCTCAACTTTTTAAAAAATATTCTTGCCTGTACTTGTTCCATGAAAACTATACATTGAGGATAATTCTTTAGTCACTTCAGAGTTAGTACTGACTTCTCAAACAACAGTCAAGACAAATTAGTCAAAATTATTTGTCTTGCTTTTTAATTGACTCAAAGCTGCTCCCATTGGCCTCAATTCTTTGAGCAACTGTACTTGTCAAAAAGCTAAGTTTTTTTAAACATTTGTTTTTCAATTTAATCTTTACTGTATCTTTTTCATTGTATTTTTTTTCCCATTACCATTTACCTCCTTGATTCCCCCCTCCCCAATGCATGGGTCATTTTTGCTCAATCCCTCCACCCCTTAACCCCCACTACCACCAGTGCTGTCAACCTGCTCTCCATCTATGAGTCTGTCACTATGTTGTTAGTTCAATTTGTTCATTAGATTCTATATATGAGTAAAATCACATGGTATCTGTCTTTCTCTGATGGGTTTATTTCATTTAGCATATTGTTCTCCAGGTCCACCCATACTATAGCAAAGGGTAAAATTTTTCTTCTTTTTCTATGGCTGAGTAGTATTCCATTGAAGCTAATAGTCTTAAGCAAGTTTTTATCTTTTTACACATTTGTTCTGCTGCTACAAACATTTACCATCAGTGAACAGCTTTCCCTGCTTGGCTAACAAATAAGGCATGTGTAAACTTATGTTAAGGCTGCACCTCATATTCCTTTTTAACTTTCGTAAAGAAAATTCTGCTACGATGAGATATTTCATTTTTAACTTTCTATTTTTCTGACTGTTGCTTTTCTGGAGTTGGGAATATTACGACTGTGTACTCTGGTAATGTCAATGTACAGTACATTATATTCTCATTATAGAGTTATCGTGTCAATGTGTAATAAACACAATGTTTTGCCATCTAATTTGCTGAAATAATTCACACTCCACTATGTCACAAAATGACAACGAAGTTCACTTTTCTCCTCTTTTTTTGACTTGACACAATGGGTATGCATTGGCAATAAAAAGAAAATCTGTGACATGGTGATACACATGGAACACTGTCAAGCTGTAACTATGTCACTGTGATTTACAGTGTATGAAGTAGCAGTGTGAAGCAATGACAATGCCACATATGATTTCTGTCACTACTCAACCCAGCCATAGCACAAAAGCAGTCACAACAACAGATAAAAGAATGAGCCTAGCTATGTCCAAATAAAACTTTACTTATAGCTACTGAAATCAAAATTTCATATAATTTTCAAGATATTCTTTTCACTTTTCATCATTTAAAAATATAAAAACCATTCTTAGTGCATGAACCATACAAAAGCAGGTGGTAAGCCAGATCTGGCCTATTGGCTGTAGTTTGCCAACCTTTGCTTTAGTGGAAACCCAGCTCCCCTCTGAGAGCACCATTTTCCCTGCTGCCTTCAAGTGGTGACCTTTACCCTCACATATGCCTTATACTACTGGCCCTGAAAGCAGGACAGGTGAACTCCACTGCCATCTCTAAATCTGCCGGCTTTGACTTTCATTTTATTAAGTTGTATTTCCTACCACCTCTCACAGTTGCTGTCATCTATTGACCCTTAGGCCACCACATCTCATTACCAGATAATTTTAATTCCTTGTTTACTGATTTCTTCAATATTTTCCTGTTTTAATTCTTAAAGATTTTAATATACTCATAGGTGATACTTCTAATAACCTGGCTTCCCAATACCTTTAACTTCTCTCCTTCAATGATTTTGTCCTCTATCTTATATCAGCCATTCATTTCCATGGTCACATACTAGACATTTTCATTATCAGTAATTATAATCCTCCCATAATTTCAATTTCAAATCTTATATTTTCTAAGCACTCCCATAGCTTTGCTGCTTAATTCTTCCAATAATTCAACTCCAACAATACCCAATCCCACCAAGACCTTCAATTCACTGATCCTATCCCATTTTTACGGAACCTTGCTGTACTGGTAACTTCTCTTTCTTACTACCTAGCTTAAATTTCATGTTCAATTATTATAATCACTTGCTTACATACACCTTCAATGCCCTGGCTCTTATACTTAGTTTGGCAAAAACATAATCTTAGTTAATCCAATTCTCCAACTAACTCTATGTCAGCACCATGCAGTTGAATATATCTGGATAAATACAGAAAATACTGACTGATGTCACTTTATTTTTTAAATTGATTTTAGAGATAGGGAGGAAGGGAAGGAGGGAGGGAAGAAGAGCAAGGGAGAGAAACATTGCTGTTCCACTTAGTTATGCATTCATTGGCTAATTCTTGTATGTGTCCTGACCAGATACTGAACTTGCAACTTTGGTGTATCTGGATGACACTCTAACCAACTAAGCTACCTGGCCAGGGCCCCACTTTAAATTCATAATCACAAAGCTGGCCCTTAATTCCACTTGGTAATCATGTGTTTCCCTAGTCTGTTCATTCTCCCATTCTGCCAGAGAGCATACTTCCCACTTTCTTCTCAAACCTCCCACAGCTCTCCCACTGATATTCTTGGCTAATGACCTTGTTGGCTACTACTCTAAAACAAATTAAACAATCAGAAGAAAACTGGCACTGAATTACTATCATACTGGCCTGTGAGCTGTAGTTAGCCAACCTCTGCTTTAATGGAGACCCAGCTCCTTTATAAGGGCACTATGGTCCATTGGTGATACTATCTTTTTTTTTTTCTTCAACCAGTAGCATGTGCACTCATATATTTGGTCTTTTCACCTTTTACTATAGGAGAATAATGCTATCTTACATAAGTCCCTCCACCAATGATGTTATCTATTTTCCACTAGTTCAAGGGCATTATTCTAGCAATTCTTCCCTTTCTCCTTGTATCAAGTTTTCCCCTTCCTAAATGGATCTTATCACGCTGTTTTCATTACTATCTTTTTTTTAAACTATATTTTATTGATTATGCTGTTACAGTTGCCCCACTTCCCCTCTTCTTTCCCCCCCCCCCCTTACCCCCTTTTCCCCTCCCTTTAGTTTTGTCCATAGGTCATACACATAAGTCCTTCTGCTCCTGTACTTCCTACACTGTTCTAACCTCCCTTTGTCTGTTGTCTACCTCCCATTTATGCTACTTGTTCTGTGCCCCATTCCCACCCTCTCCCCCTACCACTCCCCTGTTGATATTCCTCCATACCTCATATAACTCCCTTCAACATTTCATACAATAAAGGCTGGGTGGTGATAAACTTCTTGAACTTGACCTTATCTGCAAAGCACTTTCTCTGCCCTTCCATTCTAAA
>PVJI01015178.1:0-41918 GCA_004026765.1 Micronycteris hirsuta | reverse complement strand
TAACTGTAATTAAACAAAAAAATTAATAAAAAAAAATCTTCCTCCAAAAAAAAAAAAAATGGACAGATCCTCCAAACAAAATATCAGCAAAGACATTGTGGCACTGAACAATGCCCTAGAAGAAATAGACTTAATTGATATATATATAGGGCCCTTCACCCCAGAGAAGCTAAATATACATTCTTTTCAAATGCACATGGAACACTTTTAATGATAGACCATATGATAGGACACAAAACAAGCCTCAACAAATTCAAGAAAATTGAAATCATACCAAGTATTTTCTCTGACCACAAGGGACTGAAATTAGAAATCAACCCAAAGGAAAAAACCCAAAACACTCAAAATCATGGAGACTGAGTAGCATAATGTTAAACAATGAATGGGTCAAGGATGAGATTAGGGAAGAAATCAAAAAGTTCCTTGAAACAAATGAAAATGAACTGACAACAACCCAAAACTTATGGGACACAGCGAAGGCAGTCCTGAGAGGGAAGTTCATAGCGATACAAGCCTACCTAAAAAAGTCAGAAACAGTTTACACAAACAACCTAACCCTGCGCCTACAAGAACTCGAGGAACAACAGCAAAGACAACCCAGAGCAAGTAGAAGGAAGGAAATAACCAAGATCAGATCAGAATTAAATGACTTAGAGACTAAAAGGCCAATTCTAAGGATCAATGAATCCAGGAGCTGGTTCGTTGAAAAGATAAACAAAATCGACAAGCCTTTAAGCAGGCTCATCAAGAAAAAAAAGAGAGATGGCCCAAATAAACTCAATCAGAAATGAAAGAGGAGATATTACAACTGATGCCACAGAAATACAAAGGATTATAAGTCACTATATGAAGAAATGTATGCCAAGAAATATGAAAACCTAGGAGAAATGGACAAATTTTTAGAAAAATATAATCTTCCAAAACTCAATAAGAAAGAAACAGAAAGCCTGAACCGACCAATAACAGCAGATGAAATTAAAGCAGTAATCAAAAAACTCCCAACACACAAAAGCCTTGGACCAGATGGTTTCACAGGAGAATTCTACAGAGCATTTAAGGAGGAACTAACACTTATCCTTCACAGACTATTCCAAAAAATCCAAAATGATGGAAGACTCCCAAACTCTTTTTATGATGCCAGCATCATCCTAATCCCAAAACCAGAAAAAGACACAACAAAGAAAGAAAACTTCAGGCCAATATCACTGATGAACATCGACGCTAAAATTCTCAACAAAATATTAGCAAACCGCATCCAGCATTACATCAAAAAGATCTTTCAGCATGACCAAGTGGGTTTCATCCCAGGGATGCAATGATGGTACAACATTGGCAAAGCAATAAGCGTAATACATCACATAAACAAAAGCAAAGACAAAAATCACGTGATCATATCAATAGATGCAGAAAAAATATTCAATAAGGTACAGCATCCATTTATGATAAAGACACTTAGCAAAGTGGGAATAGAGGGAGCATTCCTCAACATAATAAAGGCCATATATGAGAAACCTACAGCCAACATCATACTTAATGGACAAAATCTAAAATCTTTCCCACGAAGATCAGGAACAAGACAGGGTTGCCCACTATCACCACTTCTATTCAACATAGTTCTGGAAGTTTTGGCCAGAGCGATCAGACAAGAAAAGGAAATAAAAGGCATCCAAATTGGAAAGGAGGAAACAAAACTGTCGTTGTTTGCAGACGACATGATAGTATATTTAGAAAATCCTATAGACTCCGCCAAAAAACTACTCGATCTAATAATTGAATTTGGCAAGACAGCAGGATATAAAGTCAATATCCAGAAATCAAAGGCATTTTTGTATACCAACAGTGAAACAGCAGAAACAGAAATCAGGAAAAAAAATCCCATTTGATATAGCAACAACAAAAAAAATAAAATACCTGGGAATAAACCTCACCAAGGAGGTAAAAGACCTGTACTCAGAAAACTACACAACACTGAAGAGAGAAATCATGGAAGACACAAACAAATGGAAACATATACCATGCTCATGGATTGGAAGAATCAACATCATCAAAATGTCTATACTACCCAAAGCAATTTATAGATTCAGTGCAATCCCTACCAAAGTACCAATGGCATATTTCACAGATAGAGAACAAACACTTCAAAAATTTATATGGAACCATAAACGACCCTGAATATCAGCTGCAATTTTAAGAAAGAAGAGCAAAGCAGGACGGATCACAATTCCTGATATCAAACTATATTACAAGGCCACTGTAATCAAAACAGCCTGGTACTGGCATAAAAACAGACAGATAGACCAATGGAACAGAATAGAGAGCCCAGAAATAAACCTGAGTCTCCATGGGCAATTAATCTTCGACAAAGAGGGGAGAAGCATAAAATGGAATAAAAATAGCCTCTTCAACAAATGGTGTTGGGAAATCTGGATGGCTACTTGCAAAAAAATGAAACTCGTGCACCAACTTACACCATACACAAAAATAAATTCAAGATGGATAAAAGACTTTAATGTAAGTCGTGACACCATAAAAGTTCTAGAGGAAAACATCAGTTAGGAAAATTTCAGACATTCCACGCAGCAACATCTTCAATGATATGTCCCCTAGAGCTAGAGACATAAAGGGAAGAATAAACAAATGGGATCTTATCAAAATAAAGAGCTTCTGTGGGGCTAAAGAAAACAGTATTAAAATAAAAAGAGAACCAACCGTATGGGAAAACATATTTGCCAAGGATACCTCAGACAAGGGTCTGATCTCCAAAATATACAAAGAACTCATAAGACTCCACTCCACCAGGAAGACAAAAATTACAATTAAAAAATGGGCAAAACCGACTGGTGTAGCTCAGTGTTTGAGCGTGGGCTGGGAACCAGAGGGTCCCGGTTCGATTCCCAGTCGGGGCACATGCCTGGGTTGCAGGCCAGGTTTTCAGTTAGGGCCATGTTAGAGGCAACCATACACTGTTCTTTCTCCCTCCCTTCTCCTCTCTCTGAAAATTAAAAAAAAAAATCTTAAAAAGAAGATGGGCAAAAGACATGAACAGACACTTCTCGAAAAAAGACATACTGAGGGCCCAGAACCATATGAAAAGATGCTCAACATCATTAGCAATCAGAGAGATGCAAATTAAAACCACAATGAGATACCACCTCACACCAGTCAGAATGGCCATCATCAACAAAGCAACAGATAACTGTTGGAGGGGATGTGGAGAAAAGGGAACCCTACTGCACTGTTGGTGGGGATGCAGACTGGTGCAGCCATTATGGAAAACAGTATGGAACTTCCTCAGAAAAATGAAAATGGAACTGCCTTTCGACGCAGCAATTCCACTACTGGGATTATACCCTAAGAATCCTGTAAAACCAATTCAACAAATCCTTTGCACTCCTATGTTCATAGCAGCACAATTCACAATAGCTAAGTGCTGGAAATAACCTAAGTGCCCATCTACAAATGAATGGATCAAGAAACTATGGTACATTTACACAATGGAATTCTATGCAGCAGAAAGGAAGAAGGAGCTTATACCCTTTGCAACAGCATGGATGGAATTGGAGAGCATTATGCTAAGTGAAGTAAGCCAGGCAGCGAGGGACAAATACCATATGATCTCACCTTTAACCGGATCATAACCAACAAAAGTAGAAAGCAAGCAAAACATAACCAGAGACATTGAAATTAAGAACAATCTAACAATAGACAGGGGAGAGGGGGGAAGGGACAATGGGGAGAAGGGTTTTCAGGAGTCACTGTAGAGGACACATGGACAGAACTAAGGAGGGGAAGGGAGGAGGGGAGGGGAGAGGATGTAAATAACTGTAATTGAACAAAAAATAAAATTAAAAAAATTTCAAAGCATATATTTGTTCATAGTAATTTCTTACAATCCTTTGTATTTTTGTGGTATCAGTTATTATTTCTCCTCTTTCATTTCTGATTTTATTTATTTGGGTCTTCTCTTTTTATTTCTATTTTTTTAAGATTTTATTTATTTATTTTTACAGAGGGGAAAAGAGAGAAAGATAGGGACAGAAACATCAATGTGTGGTTGCCTCTCTCGCACCCGCTACTGGGGACCTAGCACACAACCCAAGTATGTGCCTCAGCTAGGAATGGAACTGGTGACCCTTTGGTTCTCAGGCCACCGTTCAATACACTGAGCCACACCAGCCAGGGCTCTCTTTATTTCTTGATGAGTCTGGTTAAAGGCTTGCCAATTTTGTTTGTCTTTTCAAAGAAATAGCTCCTGGATTTATTGATCCTTTGAACTGTTCTTCTAGTTTTTATGCCATTTAATTCTGCCCTGATCTTGATTATTTCTTTCCTTCTACTCCCCAGGGCTTTGTTTGCTGTGTTCCCCGAATTCTTGTAGATGTTAGGTTAGGTTGTTTCTTTGAGATGTTTCTTTCGTTTTTAGGTAGGCTTGTGTTACTATTTAGGTACAACTGTGTTGTAGGTCCTTCGCAGGACTGCCTTTGCGGTGTCCCGTAAGTTTTGGTCTGTTGTGTGTTCAGTTTCATTTGTTTCCAAGTACTTTTTTATTTCTTCATTTATTTAATTGTTATCACATTCATTATTTAGTAGTATACTATTTGGTCTCCATGTATTTGAATGTTTTTGAGTTTTTCCCTTGAGTTTGGTTTCTAGTTTCAAGACATTAGGATCCAAGATGATGGTTGATATGATTTAAATTTTCTTGAATTTGTTGAGGCCTGTTTTGTGTCCTACCATGTGGTATATCTTGAAAGTGTTCCTTGTGAATTTGAAAAGAATGTTTATTTTTGTTTCTGTGGGTGAAGGGTTCTATAAATATCAATTAGATTTAGACTGTCATCCAATGCCACAATATCCTTGCTGATTCTTTGCTTGGAAGACCATTGTTGATAGTGGGGTGTTTAATTCCCCAACAATAGTTTCTTGTTGTTGAAATCTTTATTGAACTCCTCCAATATTTTCCTTGTATATTTAGATGCTCTTATGTTGAGTGCATATATGTTTACACAGGTTATATATTCTTGATGAATTACTCCCTTAAGTATTATGTAGTGTCCTTCTTTGTCTCTTTTTTATGGTCTTTGTTTTGAAATCTATTTTTTCTGATATAAGTATTACTACCAAGGTTTTTTTTAATGTCAATAGGAATATTTGTTCCTTCACTTTCAGTCTCTGTAGATGTTTTGTTCTGAGGTGGGTCTCTTATAGACAGCATATATGCAAGTCATGTTTTCTTATCCATTTAGCTACCCTATGCCTTTTGATTGGAGCTTTTATTCCATTTAAGGATATTATTGATAGGTATTCATTGCCATTTTCCCCTTTCTACCTGTGTTACTCTCTCTTTCTTTCTCTCTCGTGCTTTTCAATTTTTTTTAAAGATTTTATTTATTTATTTTTCAGAGAGAGGAGAAGGGAGGGGAGAAAGAGCAATGTATGGTTGCCTCTCACATGGCCCTCATTGGGGACCTGGCCCACAACCCAGGCATGTGCCTTGACTGGGAATCGAACCGGGACCCTCTGGTTCCCAGCCCGTGCTCAATCCACTGAGCTACACCAGCTGGGCTGCTTTTCAATTTTTTAAAGCAGTCCCTTTAGCATCTCTCACAATACAGGATTAGTGGAGATGTATTCTTTTAACTGTTTTCTTTTTTCTTTTTTTTTTCTTTTTATCTGGGAAAGTCCTTATTTCACCTTCCATTTTAAATGAGATCCTTTCTGGATAGAATAGTCTTAGTTGCAGTCCTTTGCTTTACATTACTTGGAATATTTCTTGCCATTCCCTTATGACTTGTGTTTCTTTTGAGAAATCTACTGACAGCATTATCTGAGCTTCCTTGTAAGTTACTAGCTGTTTCTCCCTTGCAACCTTTAAAATTCTCTCTTTGTCTTTAAATATTGCCAATTCAATTATAATGTATCTTGGAGTGGGCCCCTTTGGTTTCTTCTTGATTGGGACCCTCTGTGCTTCCTAGACTTGCATGACGTTTTCCCTCATCAAGTTAGGGAAGTTTTCTGTTATTACTTTTTCAAACAGGTTTTCTTTCCCTTGCTCCTCTTCTTCTCCTTCTGGTATCCCTATGATATGGGTATTATTAGGTTTAATGTTGTCCTGAAGCTCCCTTAAATACTCTTCACTCTCTTTTAGTTTTTTTGTTTTGTTTTGTTTTGTTGCTTTGTCTGGGAATTTTTTTCTACCTTTCCTCCAGCTCTCTGGTTTGATTGTCTGCTTCATCTGGCCTGCTTTTAATTCCTTCTACTGTATTCTTCATTTCAGATATTGAATTCTTCATTTCTTCCTGACTCTTGTCGATAGTTTGTCTTTCTTCATGCTGGTATAATTTGCAATAAACTCTTTGTAGCTTTTATGGAATCCTTTGCAGTTCTCAGTTAACTCATTGAGCATCCTTAGAACCATTATTTTGAACTCAATGTCTGACAGTTTGCTTGCCTCAATGTCATTTAGCATCCTTTAGGGGATTCCTCCTTTCTTTTTTTAGAGGGGTTGTTTCTTTTTTTCCCATTTTAGGTGACTCTTCTTGTTTTTTCCTGCTCCTTAGATTGATCTGCTTTGACTCACTGTCTTTGTGGTGTGAATGTCTGTGGTAGAAGACCTGTGGGATTCAGTGGTGCAGGCTCCTCGATTTCCTGAACTTGATGCTTTTGGGATATGCTTTATGCTATTTATTTGGGCTCTGTGATTGCATTTGGCTTTTGGTTATTGTTGAGTCATTTTTTGGTGGGTCCTTCCTTCCAGCTGGTTGACTGAGTCACTCGAGCCACCACTTCTTATATTCTATTGTACAGGTGCACGTCTTCTGTTTCTGGACCTGCCCCTTGTGATGTTAGATGGTTTCCCAGTCTGGCCTTAGTTAGCCTGTTTGAGATTACCAGGGATCTGCAGTCTGTGGCTGTCTCCTTCAGCTGTTAACCTAGTCAATCTGTAGGCAGCAGTCAGGCTTAAAGACCACAGGGTAGGGCAGAGTAATACCTATTAGTGGGTCTATTGTTTCCTCCCAGGCTGATACCACTTGGAGGGAACTGCTCTGCCTGAGCAGGATGGCGTCTGCAGTATGCGGAATGACTCAACACAGGGATGTTGGCAGCTGCTCCCTCAGGTCTCTCCACATAGCCACCATCTCCAGACTCTCCTCAAGTATCTCTCGTTCACTCTGCACCATCCCCTGCTCCGCTTTGCCAGAGCCCAGTGTAAGTGGCTGCAAATGAAATTGTGTGCGTTAGCCCTTTAAGAGGTTTCTGTGTCTCTCCTTTGAAGACAGAAACCCCACTTTTCGTAGCTGGATGTTATCTGGGCTCCTTTCAGGCTTGTGTGGTGTAGGCTTGGGAGCCCAGCTTGGGATTTAGACCCCACACTTCTCCATGGAAAACTTTTAGCAGTTGAAATTTCCCTCCAGCACTTCAACTGCCAACCATGGGAGCCCAGACAGCCCTCTCAGATCTCTTATGCATTCCATATCAGTCACATTGTGGTAAACTAGTCTCTTTTGTCTATCTGTAATTATGCCTTCTCTCCAGCTATTGTTCAGTTGATTTTTCTGGATAATTTCTATACAATGTAGTTGTAATTCCAGATTGGTCCTAGGAGGAGATTAGTGTAGCTTCCATTTAACCCTGTGCCATCTTGGATCCCCTATATAGCTTATATTTCTAATATATAAAGAAAGGATGTTTGGTAAGTGTTCTTTATATGCTTCCATCTAATCCTTATAATCACTATCTGTAACATACAATAGAACCTTATTTTAACATATGTTTTAACATAACATATTTATATTATATTGCTATATTATAATATAATATTTAATATTTTAATTATCCCTTATACGCAACATTAAATTTTTATGACATAAATTTAGATTACTCTTACCAAAGTTGTTTGTTCAACACTGTAATAAGTTAAGAAGGTGAACAATGTTTAACCACTCAAATTTTACATAACTCAAATGAAAGTAACTTAAGTAGGCAGTTAAATTAAAATGACTAAATTATTTCTTACTAATAAGTGAATTATTATATTTGGGAATTAAAAGATGAGAAAATAAAGCCCGGCTGGTGTAGCTCAGTGGATTGAGCGCAGTCTGGGAACCAAAAGATCCCAGTTCGATTCCCAGTCGGGGCACATGCCTGGGTTGCAGGCCAGATCCCCAGTGAGGGCCATGTGAGAGGCAACCATACATTGTTCTTTCTCCCTTCCTTCTCCTCTCTCTAAAAATAAATGAATAAAATCTTAAAAAAAAAGATGAGAAAATATATCAATAATGAGAGATAATTAAAAATTCCATTATATAGTGGAAAAAGCTCACATTTTATGTTAAAACAAATTTAATGTTTTACAATTTCTTCAAAAGAACATTACTAAGATCCTCTGCCACTACTAGAGAATTATATCGAAAAATTACTTGCTTCTCTTTGATTAAATGCAATGCTCTTTTCTACTGCTGTTAGGATATAGCAAATTTCATTCTCTTCAAAGTTTTATACAAAATAGCTAAAATGTATTTTTCTCAGTAGAGGTATACGATATCAGTCTCTCAAATCAGTTGCCATACTCTCTCCACAAAAGTAACCTCTTTAATATGCATATGATTAATGCAACTCTGTTCATAGAAGACAGAGAGCTAGTAATTTTGACTCCATATGTTCTTTTTAAAATTTCATTAATTTAATTAATTTGTATAAAATTGCAAAAACGTATTATTTAATATGTTTCTTAAAATGAAAAATAACTGAACAGAATGTTTTCCTAAGTTCAGTGACACAAATGTTCTCATGCGCTTGAGTGACTGGTGACTTTAATAACAAGGTCTTTTCAATAAGAAAAATAATTTGATGGTTTAAAAACTTCACCTCCTTCAATGATTATATGCATATAACACCAAAAAGTGGCAGTCTTTCTATTGCCTTTTTCATTTCAGCCATTGTGCAAACATGATGTTGCTATGGTAATTACTTATTATTCTGAGATACAACTTGCTGCAGTAATAATACCCCATGCAGATTTCTGGCCACTGAGTTAGAACTGCCTATACATTATCAGCGCATGTGTAGGAGAAACAAGTACTTAATGTAATGAGATGTGTAAGTTGATCTCACCCACTCCACATACAGGCATATATCTCCTTCCCATACAGGCTAAGATGAGCCAGGCCATATGTTCCTTTTAAATGAAATCATGGTCAAACATGTTCCAGTACAGCTGTCACAATTACTTGTTATAAAAACTGTTAAAAACATGATGTGTGGTCCTGAATAATTACCACCTCAGTCAGTTTCAGTCTGTTAAATGGTCACTGATGTCACCTTCTATTCCCTTCCTACTTTCCTTCCTCCTTTCCTTCTTTGCTTCCTTCCTTTCTCCTTTCCTCTTTCCTTCCTCCCTCCCCTCTCCCTCTTTCCCTCTGCCTCCCTCCTTCCTTTCTTTCCTTCCTTTTAAAATCAAATACAGTAGAGAAGAAAAACAGTCAAATAACATGAGGCAGACCATGAACAACATACTAGGAGAGGTACTGTGTTGCAGCTGAGTTCAGAGCCCTGAGAGATCCTATATGTTTGAGAGGGGTTTGAAGGCTTCTTGGAGATGACTTTTGAATTAGGCCACAGTATAGGGGAAGGTATTTGCCAGAGGCATAGGGCAGGGAGAGATGGGAGAACAATCTCATGCAGAGGAAATGGTGTGAAAAGGACACTTGGTGGGATAGTGTTTGCTGTATAGGACATATATATTTGACTAGAGTAAAGTATACATAGGAGAAGATCAAAACAAACATATGAAAATATAGGGGAGTGCCTGATCTCAAAGAAACTTGATCAAATGGTTACAAATTTGGAATTTATTCTGAGGGTATAATCACTAGAAGTGCCCTCAAAGAGGAGTGGCAATAGGCCAAAGTTCAAAAAAATTCCTCTGGTAGTGCGTGCAGGTCTTCCACTGATGTTGAGATAAATCCCAAATCCTTAACATAGCCTGTAAGTCTCTGCGTTATTGAACTCCTGCTGCCTATTCACTCTACTCTCTCTCCACTCTCTCCAGGCGCAGCTTGGGGGTGGGGTGGGTTGCAAAGCTGCTTTCTGTTTCTCCGCAACACACTTCCGTTGACAGCTAATACCTACTTCTTCTGTCACAATTTAGGTAATTTCACTATCTCAGTTCCAGTCTGTTAAATGGTCACTATTGTTGCCTTATTTTTGCTTATTTTCTAAATATAAAATTAAAACATTTAATAACTGGATTTCAGGAGATTAATTATCAAAAATAAGAATTACATTTTAAAAATATAGAAAATCCCCTCTTTTAAGGTAGATGTTCTATCCATTTGTATTTACTAATATTAGGAAAGAAATGGCATTAATATTTTGCAAAATTTGCCACAGAAAAGAGGAACACTTCCACTGTTTGCATGAGACCAGTATAACATTTTATACTAAAACAGAACAAGAACATCGCAATAAAGCTTGTCTAACTCAAACAAAGATGAAACAATTATAAACAAAAGATTACGAAATTAAATGCTACCAATATATATAAACAGCATGTAAAACACAACCAAAGTGTAATTGTTTAAGAATGCATGTTTGTGTTAGTATTTTAAAATTATTTAATATAATTTCTATATTAATGGAGTAAAAATATAAATTATATTTTATCTCAGTGGGTGCAACAAAACACATGATAATATTCAATACCTATTCATTAGAAAATTAAATACTTCCTTGGTTAGGTTTATTCCTAGGTATTTTATTTTTCTTGTTGCTATATCAAATGGGATTTTTTTGCTGATTTCTGCTTCTGGTGTTTCATTGTTGGTATACAAAAATGCCTTTGATTTCTGGATATTGACTTTGTATCTTGCTGTTTTGCCAAATTCATTTATTAGGTCTAGTAGTCTTTTGGCGGCGTCTATAGGATTTTCTATGTACACTATCATGTCATCTGGGTCTTTTTTTTTTTTTAAGAGCCACACAGGATTTTATTTACAGCCATCCCACCAGATGGCCAGTTCTCTGCCTTCCCAGAGAGGGCTGTTTGTGGGGAGCTCCAAGTTCAGGGTTCCTGCCTAACAGAGGTCAGCACAGTGCAACGCTCTCTGGGACATGACGCTGAGTGACAGCCAACCTCATTCAGTGCTGACCTTTTGACTATGTCCAGAGTTTCTGGAAGACAGCCCACTTGACCTGTTCACTCATTCAGCAAGGCACAGACAGGGAGGAGACACAGAGACAGCACTGTCCTGCCCATGCCGGACCTGGCAGCATCATTTCTTGTTCTTCCGCGTCAGCTTCTTTTTTCGAGTCCGGCTCCTGGCGTCTTTGCTCTGGGCCCTGCCTGAGGCCTCTGCCTCCTCTTGCACGCCCCTCTCCTGCCATGGCCCCTGCGCTGCTCCTGGGGTGCAGCGGAGTCAGCCAGTGCTCCCTGCCGCTGCTTCATCCTCTCTGATCTGGAACTCAGGACTGCACTTGGGTCCTTTTGTTCACCTCTGCCTGCCTTGCTTTGCAGCTGGAATTTGGGCAAACACTTCTTCACCTTCCTCTCTGGCCTCACTTCCTGCAGTCTCCTGTACGCCTTTCCTGGAATGTCATCTTCAGGGAAGAGGCCTTCAGCGACGTCCTACAACTTCCTGATCACCTTGTAGATATGCTTTCTGTTCAGAGAAGGGGTGCTCTGCTGACTGGCCACTTCAAACAGTCTGTTGGCAATGGCCTCATAGTCAAACTGAAGGACAGTGCCCACGCCATCCCTGTCATCTTCTGCCTGCTCCTCACCCACATCCAGGTCTGTCCCACAGAAGGAATCTTTAGGTGGCTTCTCAAACAACTTCTCAGTCGGCACATCTTCTTCCTCCTCGTCACCCTCCTCCTCCTCCTCCATTTCTTTCATTAGGTCTTCGATGGCAAGTGGGGCCTATTCCACCATCATTTCAAAGATGCCTGGAATGATGTTGTGCAAAACCAGGGAGTCCTTAGTCTGGGCAGCGATTCTGCAGAAGGGATCAATGAACTTGAGGTTCTGGTCTGCTATCAGCTCGGCAGCACCCACTTTGGCCAGCTCCTCCAGGAAGATCTCAGTGAAGTGGCTCTTCACCTCGTTGGTGGCCTGGCTGTCAGGGTGCAGGATCTCTGTGGTCAGCAGCTCCAACAGCTGCTCTATCTGTCTTTCTTCCCACCCCAGCATCCTCAGGGCTGTCAAGGACTCCTTCAGGACCAGCCGCATGAGCATGTAGAACTTGTCCAGGAGCAGTCTGTCTATGCCCGTCCACTCGCAATTCATGGTTTGCAGAAGGTCTGAAGGAACAGGTGTTGTGCCTCTGTGGTCTGAAAAGCATGGATGAGCTGCGAAATGGTCCCTCCTAGTTCCTCCTGGAGAAGCGGCTTGTCCTGCATCCACATGCAGTAACACAGTCCCTTCCACACCTTCAGCAGCTCGTCATGAGTGAAACCACCTGCAGTCCACTGAGTCCTGGCGATGATGTATTTCTGGAGCTTCCTCACTCCCTGTCCCGGATCACCTGCTCATTCCCTACCATGCGCTGCGCCAACTGGATCTCAGGGGGGAGCTGCACGCACCAAACCATAGCGACCGTCCCCAGAGCCCACGGACCGCCCCGTTTTGAACATAATCAACAAAATAAAAAAGCAAGAAAAACATAACCAGAGCCATTGAAATTAAGAGCAATCTAACAATGGCCGGAGGGGAGGGGAGAGGGGACTGTGGGGAGAGGGTTTTTCAGGAACCGCTATGGAGGGCACATGGACAGAACCAGGGGTGGGGTGGGAGCAGCTGACGGAGGTGGGATTGGAGGTGGTGGGGGGAGGGGAGGAGAGGGGAGAGGATGCAGACAACTGTAATTGAAAAACAGTAATGTAAAAAAATAAAGAAAAAAAGAAAATTAAGTACCTTAGCATATTAGAAGTAAATACAATGCCTATAAACTAAAGAAGACATATATTAAAACACCAGCAGAAATTATTTTTATTATTTGAAAACATATTCATTGTATATGTTTAAAAATAAATTTATAAATTATTTAAAATAAAAATGAATTTAGCAACATTGCTGAATTAAGATCAATGTTCAATTGTTACTTTTTATGTAGAAGACTATCACATTTCTCAATTTCAAAATGTACTGTGAAGCTACAATAATTACACACAAAGCACACACACATATGTGTATATAAAAAGTCCAGCCTGGACTAAAGAGATAATGGCTACTGATGACTGATTTTATATATATATAAATATATACATAAATATTATATAAATATATCTCCACCTTTGGTTCCAGCTTTCTACAGGCCCTCAAGTTCATTGATCAAGCTTTTTGCTATAATATTTTCTCTATTACCTTTATCAGACGTAGACAGGAAGGAAACAGAAAGGAGCTCACCGTCAAGGATTCCATGAATTAAGGGTCACTACATCCCAGGAATAAAATCAGTATTTGATCAAAATATATTCTCTATGAAAAAAAGTACTGGGGCTTCAATTTTCCAAGTGGTATTTCGGAATTGCTATGTATGAGGGAGAGTTTCGTGTCTTTTATTCTCTCTCCTTTTGAATGGAAGTGATGGTCATATTTAGCGTCTCCCATTATACTAGGTTGTGGGGCATAGTTAATATATCCTGGTTATTTGGATTAATAGAAGTCGTATTTGGACATTATATAGGTCATGAATTTTTGGACTTCATGTCTGATGCTCAAAGTGCCTTGAGTTATTTTGGTGAGAGAGATTGAATACATTCTGTGTATGTGAAGGAAATACATACTCATGATCCAAAGGTGAATTTAAGTAATGTTCTAATAATTCTAGTCTATCTGATAAAATTATATGTTCATGCCATTACAGTGCTTTTACATAAAGAGTACATACATCTCTGTCTCAAAGTTTTGGGATTTTTTCATGCAACTTAATGTAGGTGGAAGTCACATCTCTGAACAGAGACTCCAAAAGGCAACAGATGTTTCTACCCATCTCTCTTGTCCCGGAAATCTTCTACTCCTTTATTTTGTATCTTTAGAAACAATGTATTAAAAGACACTGATATTTTTGGATACATAAAAAGTATCCAAAAGTATTGTTACAGAAAAAGATGACTAAAAAACATGGTTAAGCTCCAAAATGTTTTTTTTTGTGGGGAACACATTTCAATCCCACAACTGTTATGTGGTTTGACCTAGTAAATATTTTGATTGAAAATCATGATTATACCAGCATAATTCTAAATATTCTTTATGTTATACATCCTCAAAATGCAAAAACAGATTTACATTGAAGCTGAGGGACTTGGTGGAACTTCCTCATGGACACTCAAGTCAAGAGCTTTTTTCTATTTTTTAAGTATTTCTTGCTAAAACATATAGATTCAATATCAGTGTTTTACATGAATAAATTATTGTGAAAATAAAATTGAAACTCTGAAGGGCTTTTTAATCCTACATCTTTAAAATTTGTGGAAGCACTTATAAAATTTTCCAAGTTGTGATGCATATTTTTATGATTCTTCTGTGGGCTCTGATTATTCCAGAAATGGCTAAATTTACATCATTTTAAAGCTCTTGCTAAAAAAATGCCATTTTTGAAAAATGGGAAGTGACACGGTTATTTATGCTAGAGTATAAACAGATATTTAAAGAATCTTATTTAAACTCAAAGAGGGAATTTTTGAAAAAATTAGATTTTCTTTTGAAAAAACTATTTTTTTAAATTAAATTTTTTTGGAAAAATATATCTTTGTCCCTGAAAATTATTTATTATGCTAATCAGTTTTATGCCTTTCTTATGATAAAAACACCTTAAATATTAACTGTTGTCTACACATTGCTTTGAGTTGAAACCACTATAAAATTTGGTAGTATCTGGCTTACTTTATTAAGATAGAAATGTGCTGTAAGAAACTGTTTTCATTTGATTACCATATTTCTCTCATACTCCAGTCTCAGTTTTGATAACAGCTCTTTTGAAGAATTTGCTTATTCACAGTAACTTGATTCCAATCCCCTAACAGAGCAATGGAACCAAACAAAAAAGGTCATATTTACTTTACAAAGAATTTGAATGTTGAGAAGAGAATAATTGAAACAAAAGAAATATGTGAAATCTTCTCTGATGCTTGAACACTAGAAATTGCTCATCATTCCACAGTTGTCTGGTCTTTGTTATTAGTAAAGTATTATTTTGAAATTATTTATTTGATTCTCTGAGATGCTCAAATGTCCATCCAATCAACCCGTCTTGTATTAATCAGAGTCTATTTTAATACTTGCAGCTCACCATATTCTAACACAAAATGCTGTGACAACACTACCCAGACATCTGGGTGGGCCCCTTTCTGAGTGCCATTTTTTTGTGCTGTAGAGAAGAGTATAAAGCACATTAAATCAGAAATCAAGCTAGTTTCCCCCACAATTATTTACATTTCACTTAATTAAAAACCATACAAAGTCAGGCTCTTATTATCAATGTTGAAATGTTACAATAATCTCTTGATTTATTTTCTCCAGCCTATCCTGCATATTATTGCCACAGTGGCCTTTTAATATCAAGACTGTTAATGTAACTCCTTTGTTTCAAACTTCCAAGGCTGATCATAACCTATTAAATGTTCTTTGTAATCTTGAGACCAGCACTTGATGCCCTAACACCCTAAGATTTGAGCTTTACTTTTTAGCTATAAATTCTAAATGTACCTGTCTTGTGTACTTCTGAAAAACACCCGAAAAACTACATAGTGGCTACTCCACAAACATGCTCCCATCGTGTATGATCCTCAACTTTGCTCATGTTAATTTCTATTTCTAGAATGTGAATCCTTTCTCAAGGTATCAGGTTGGATTATGCTACAGTCACAGAAAATCTAAAATGGTTTAAAATATATTTTAAAAGATGTGTTGATTTATAAAACTGAATTTCGCATTGCGAAGAGGTAAGGAGTTACAACGTTCTTGCACATTTCTATTGCAATCATCTTGTCTCTGCCCTAAGTACAGTTGTAGTCTTAGACTGTGACAAGTCAGGATTGACGAATGTATCTGGAGATACGTAGACGATTAGAGACTGTCTTTTACAATATGTTAGATTATTCTTCAAAGCAGGAGCTTCTTTCTTAGAGGATACAGAAAAGTTTCTTGAAATTTATTGACTGAAATTGAGTAAAATGCTTATGCTGATTCAAATCCTTTTTCCAAATGATTTGCTATGTTGTGAATGGTTTGCCTGTGTCACTGAAACTTTTATAAACAAGGGGATCAAATACACTGAGACAATCAGCATGCCATTTAGGAAATTGTCAGCTTCCCTCCAGGCAATGAGTCTGAAAGGAAAAAAAAAGAGTAGCTGCTGAGAGAGGGAGAGAGAGAGACCCTAGGTAGACCCACATTGCACCAAATCTCATTCACCTCCTTTACCTGACTGCACACCAGTGGCTGGAAGTTCCCACACTTCATATGCTCCCTCCCAGGCATCATTCTTAGGTGAGATACAAGCAGAAGTCCTTAGTGCTGTCTTTCCTATTTTCTTCATTAATTAAATCAGTGTAATTGGGTTTTCTCATATTATCAGTTGAAAGTAAAACTAAACGATATGGTGGGAAAACAATTTTCATTTCAGTAATTGAAAGCAGTGTGAAGTGCAACAACTGAAGTATTAAACCATGCTCTGCTTTTGGCAAGCTACACGATATTCAAGTGAGAATTTCCCTGAACTTTAATTTTAAAAACAGAGCTCCTACCCTTGCCAGCAGCATGGATGGAACTGGAGGGCATTATGCTAAGTGAAATAAGCCAGGCTGTGAAAGACAAATATCGTATGATCTCACCTATAAGTGGAACCTAATCAATAAAACAAACAAGAAAGCAAAATATAACCAGAAACATTGAAATAAAGAACAAACTGACAGTAACCAGAGGGCAGGGGGCAGAGGGATAATATGGGTAAATAGTGGAAGGACCATCAAGGTACATGCATAAAGGACACATGGACAAAGCCAAAGGGGGTGGTAGGTTCAAGGGTGGGAGGAGGGGATGGGTCAGGTGGGGCCCAGGATGGATTGAAAATGGAGACAATTGTACTTGAACAAGAATTTTAAAAATCGAGTTGTAAAATAAATTAAATGAAATATAGTATAACTGATAAACCCTTCTTTCATGAATACTCTAAAAATATATAATTTTAGAAAATGTCCCATAATATGTAGGCTGAATGATTTCTTGTTCATTATCTCTTAAAGTTATTTTTATATTTAAATTGATGATTTGACAAAAGTAGATGTTTTTATTATAAATATTATGTATATATAAAATTGTACTTTAATGGTATAAATAAATGAACATAAGAATTCATACAGTTTGATGAGTATAACTTTCTATTTATCTCCCCACTTCTACTATTTTGTAACATACATTCCTCTAAAGCATTTGAAAACATATTTAACAATGGGCTGCCCTGGCTGGTGTAGCTCAATGGATTGAGCGTGGGCTGGGAACCAGATGGTCCTGATTCGATTCCCGGTCAGCACACATGGCTGGGTTGTGGGCCAGGTCCCCGGTGGGGGCCATGTGAGAGGCAACCATACATTGCTGTTTCTCCCTCTCTTTCTCCTTCCCTTCTTCCCTGTCTAAAAATAAGTAAATAAAATCTTTAAAAAAATATTTAACAATGGGCTAGTGAAAAACGTGACAGCAGAGATTATTCAGTGAGATACAGGGTTTGATGTTCTAGATTCCACCATCCTTCAGCCTATCATTTCCAATTTTACTATTATCCTACTACAGTTTTATTGGCTATATTGTTATACTTTTTTTTCTCTTGATAAATCTTTTATTATGACTGAACCATAGCTGGCCACTTAGTCCAGGATTAACAAATAATGCCACCAGTAGATTTATCTTGCTAACAGAGAGCAATCACAACTTTTCCTTTTATTAATGATTGTTTTTACTCAGATAACAAATAATTGTTTCTTTTCTGTATTTCTTTTCTATGTATCACTCTCCTTAGGAAAATAAAAAAAACATATTCATGATTTTGAATAAATACTACGCAACAGAAACTATTTTACATGCGTTGACTTAGAATTTAATTTATGTCTCCAGAGAACAATAAAAAAATCTCTTGATACAGCATTCATAGAACAGTTCACTGTACCTTTGGATAGAGTTAATGCATATTATACTGTTATACCTTTTAAAAATAAAGTTGTAAAATATAATCTAAAAGAGAAGAACAAAAATGATTTATGAATATATGAAATGAAATGTGAGTAAATAACTTTTATACTACATAAAGGGCAGGTAAAAGAACTAGAAAAGGTCAGTTACCCTAAGAAATATTCAATGGGAGGGAGCTGGATTGGGGTGTGTGAGTAGCCAAAGAAGGCGTGCACATCTGTTGGGAGAGGCTCGGTCCCCATCAGGCCGGAGGTCAGTGCGTACTTGGGGCCTGGTCTGCAGAGGCTGGCGATACCAGCGGGAGGAATTGGAAATTGAACTGAACGGGAGACCTGAGACCCAGAGCGCACCCTGTGAAGCCAGTAAGGGGCGGCTGGGGGTTGTGCCTGACCGGGCACCCAGGCCGGCGGCTTGCAAGCGCTGAATCCAGAGACAAAAGCGGTCAACAAATACAGGGGCGCGGAGCTCACTCCTGGAGGGCCTGAGACACAACCCAGCCACTGTGATTGGAGATCTGCGGTTCAGACTCCCTCCGTGGGAGAAAAACAGAAGAGCACCATCGAGTCCCACTGAGGGGAGACACAGACCTCACAACCTCTGACTCAGTGTGGAAGTCAGGCAGACCAGAAGAGGTGCTGCGAATTCCTAGAAACTCGGCTGGAGGCAGGATAGCAGCTAAGAGTGCAGCTCAGGAAGAAAGAAAAGGAAACCTGATATCTTCCCAGCCTGTCCCAGACAGAAGGACTGGAGGAGCAGCCCTGACCAGACACTGTTAAAGTGTCAGAAGTGCCAGCCAACAGAAGTCTTTTTTTTTCTTTCTTTCTTTCATTTGTTTTCTCTTTGTTTCTTTGTTTGTTTCTCCCCACACTTCTTCCTATCTGTCCTTCTATATTCTTTAACTCCTTCTACCCTTGCTTCCTTTAGTATTCCTACTTTTCTCTTCTTTTTATTTCTTATTTTTTACTATTTTTAATTTCATGTTATTTTATATTATTTTTTCTTTATCGTTCATTTTCTTTCTTTTTTTTTTTTTTTGCTTTCTTTTCCTTCCTTTTCTCCCTTACCCTCTCTTCTTTATCCACAGGTGAAACATTAAAATCTTGAATTGTGAAGAGAATAGAGTGGGACCCAGACAAGAGTCAGCCCAAAATACAGAGACAATGACACAAAATTAACTTCGCTGCTTCAGAGAACTTGACAGATGAACTTAAGAATCAGAAGCTAGCAAGAAGAATCCCACAGACAATGGAAAGACAAAGAAACAATCCCCAAATGAAAAAAAAGGAGGAAGCCCCAGAAAGAATAATAAATGAAACAGAGGCAAGCCAACTATCAGATATTGAGTTCAAAGCATATGTTATCAGGCAGCTCAAGAAACTGAAGAAGCTTAATGAACTCACAGAAAATTACCAGAAACTACAGGGAAACTATAATGAACTCATGGCAAACTATGTCAACATGAAAAAAGAAATTGAAACTATTCACAAGGGCCAAGAGGAAATGAAGAATACAATATCTGAACTAAAGAACATAATAGAAGGAATCAAACGTAGGCCAGATGAGGCAGAGGATCGGATCAGCGAGCTGGAGGACAAGGTTGAAAAAAGCACCCCAAAAGAGCAAGAACAGGAAAAGAGGCTCAGAAATAATGAAGAGGTATTAAGGGAAATGCAGGACAACATGAAACATAATATTATTCGTATAATAGGGATATGAGAAGGAGAATAAGAGCAAGGGACAGAAAATGCGTTTGAAAAAATATTGATGGAAAACTTCCCTAATCTGATAGAGACAAAGTCACACAAATCCAGGAAACACAGAGTCCCAATCAAAGGAACCCTAACAGGCCCACTTCAAGACACATCATCATTAAAATGGCAAAATTCCAAGACAAAGAGAGAATCTTAAAGGCAGCGAGGTAGAAACAGGAAGTAACATACAAGGGAACCCCGATAAGGTTAGCAGCTGACTTCTCAATGGAAACACTAATAGCCAGAAGGGAATGGCAAGAAATATTCCAAGTAATGAGAACCTGAGGCCTGCAATCAAGACTACTCTACCCTGCAAGGCTCTCAATCAAGATAGATGGTCAAATAAGGAGCTCCCCAGACAAAAGAAGTCTAAAAGAATACACCTCCACCAAACCAGCTCTGAAAGAGATCCTAAAGGGACTGATTTAAGGAAAGGAAGGGAAAGACAGAGAATGAGGAACACAGGTACAAAAAAATGGCAATGAATAAGTACCTATCAATAATAACCTTAAATGTAAATGGATTAAATGCTCCAATTAAAAGACATAGAATAGCGGAATGGATAAGAAAGCACGACCCACACATTTGCTGCCTACAAGAGACCCACCTCAGGACAAAAGACACAGACTGAAAGTGAAGGGTTGGAAACAAGTTTTCCAAGCAAACGGATAAGAAAAAAGACCTGGGGTAGTAATACTCATATCAGAGAAAATAGACTTCAAAAAAAGGGCCATCAAGAGAGATCCAGAAGGACACCTTACAGTACTCAAGGGAAGAATCCACCAAGAAGACATAAACATTGTAAATATATACACACCCAACACAGGAGCACCCAAATACATAAAGAAAATCTTGGAGGACTTCAAGGAAGACATTGATAGCAACACAATTATAGTAGGGGACTTCAACACCCCACTGTCAAAAATGGACAGATCCTCCAAACAAAATATCAGCAAAGACATCGTGGCACTGAACAATGCCCTAGAAGAAATGGACTTAACTGATATATATAGGGCCCTTCACCCCAAAGAAGCTAAATATACATTCTTTTCAAATGCACATGGAACATTTTCAAAAATAGACCATACGATAGAACACAAAACAAGCCTCAACAATTTCAAGAAAGTTGAAATCATACAAAGTATTTTCTCTGACCACAAGGGACTGAAATTAGAAACCAACCCCAAGGAAAAAAACCAAAATACTCGAAAACATGGAGACTGAATACCATGCTGTTAAACAATGAATGGGTCAAGGACGACATTAGGGAAGAAATCAAAAAGTTCCTTGAAACAAATGAAAATGAACTGACAACAACCCAAAACTTATGGGACACAGCGAAGGCAGTCCTGAGAGGGAAGTTCATAGCGATACATGCCTACCTAAAAAAAAAAAAAAAAAACAGAAACATTTACACAAACAACCTTACCCTACGCCTACAAGAACTCGAGGAACAACAGCAAAGACAACCCAGAGCAAGTAGAAGGAAGGAAATAACCAAGATCAGACCAGAATTAAAGGACTTAGAGACTAAAAGGACAATTCTAAGGATCAATGAATCCAGGAGCTGGTTCCTTGAAAAGATAAACAAAATAGACAAGGCTTTAGGCAGGCTCATCAAGAAAAAAAGAGAGAGGGCCCAAATAAACTCAATCAGAAATGAAAGAGGAGATATTACAACTGATGCCTCAGAAATACAAAGGATTATAAGTCACTACGAGGAAGAACTGTATGCCAAGAAATATGAAAACCTAGGATAAATGGACAAATTTTTAGAAAAATATAATCTTCCAAAACTCAATAAGAAAGAAACAGAAAGCCTGAACCGACCAATAACAGCAGATGAAATTAAAGCAATAATCAAAAAACTCCCAACACACAAAAGCCCTGGACCAGATGGTTTCACAGGAGAATTCTACAAAGCATTTAAGGAGAAACTAACACCTATGCTTCACAGACTATTCCAAAAAATCCAAAAGGATGGAAGACTCCCAAACTCTTTTTATGATGCCAGCATCATCCTAATCCCAAAACCAGAAAAAGACACAACAAAGAAAGAAAACTTCAGGCCAACATCACTGATGAACATTGACGCTAAAATCCTCAACAAAATATTAGCGAACCGCATCCAGCAATACATCAAAAAGATCTTTCAGCATGACCAAGTGGGTTTCATCCCAGCGATGCAAGGATGGTACAATATTCGCAAAACAATAAACATAGTACATCACATAAACCAAAGCAAAGACAAAAATCACATGATCATATCAATAGATGCAGAAAAAGTATTTGATAAGGTACAGCATCCATTTGTGATAAAGACACTTAGCAAAGTGGGAATAGAGGGAGCATTCCTCAACATAATAAAGGCCATATATGAGAAACCACAGCCAACATCATACTTAATGGACAAACACCAAAAACTTCCCACTAAAATCAGGAACAAGACAAGGTTGCCTACTATCACCACTTTTATTCAACATAGTTCTGGAAGTTTTGGCCATAGGAATCAGACAAGAAAAGGAAATAAAAGGCATCCAAATTGGAAAGGAGGAAACAAAACTGTCGTTGTTTGCAGATGACATGATAGTATATTTAGAAAATCCTATAGACTCTGCCAAAAATCTGCTCGATCTAATAATTGAATTTGGCAAGACAGCAGGATATAAAGTCAATATCCAGAAATCAAAGGCACTTTTGTATACCAACAGTGAAACAGCAGAAACAGAAATCAGGAAAAAAATCCCATTTGATATAGCAACAACAACGACAAAAAAAAAATACCTGGGAATAAACCTCACCAAGGAGGTAAAAGACCTGTACTCAGTAAACTATACAACACTGAAGAGAGAAATCATGGAAGACACAAACAAATGGAAACATATACCATGCTCATGGATTGGAAGAATCAACATCATCAAAATGTCCATACTACCCAAAGCAATATATAGATTCAATGAAATCCCTATCAAAGTACCAATGGCATATTTCACGGATATAGAACAAACACTTCAAAAATTTATATGGAACCATAAACGATCCCGAATATCAGCTGCAATTTTGAGAAAGAAGAGCAAAGCAGGAAGGACCACAATTCCTGATATCAAACTATATTACAAGGCCACTGTAATCAAAACAGCCTGGTACTGGCATAAAAACAGACAGATAGACCATTGGAACAGAATAGAGAACCCAGAAATAAACCCGAGTCTCTACGGGCAATTAATCTTTGACAAAGGGAGCAGAAGCACAAAATGGAATAAAAATAGCCTCTTCAACAAATGGTGTTGGGAAATCTGGATGGCTACCTGCAAAAAAATGAAACTCGAGCACCAACTTACACCATACACAAAAATAAATTCAAGGTGGGTAAAAGACTTAAATATAATTCGTGACACCATAAAAGTTCTAGAGGAAAACATCGGTAGGGAAATCTCAGACATTCCATGCAGCAACATCTTCACTGATATGTCCCCTAAAGCAAGGGACATAAAGGAAAGAATAAACAAAAGGGACCTTATCAAAATTAAGAGCTTCTGTGGGTCTAAAGAAAATATTATTAAAATAAAAAGAGAACCAACCATATGGGAAAATGTATTTGCCAAGGATACCTCAGACAAGGGTCTGATCTCCAAAATATACAAAGAACTCATACGACTCCACTCCAGGAATACAAAAAACCCAATTAAAAATGGGCAGAGGACATGAACAGACACTTCTTAAAAAAGGACATACAGAGGGCCCAGAGTCATATGAAAAGATGCTCAATATCATTAGCCATCAGAGAGATGCAAATTAAAACCACAATGAGATATCACCTCTCACCAGTCAGAATGGCCATCATCAACAAAGCAACAGATAACTGTTGGAGGGGATATGGAAAAAAGGGAACCCCACTGCACTGTTGGTGGGAATGCAGACTGGTGCAGCCATTATGGAAAACAGTATGGAACTTCCTCATAAAAATGAAAATGGAACTGCCTTTCGACCCAGCAATTCCACTACTGGGATTATACCCTAAGAATCCTGAAAAAATAATTCAAAAGATCCTTTGCACTCCATCATAGCAGCACAATTCACAATAGCCAAGTGCTGGAAACAACCTAAGTGCCCATCTACAAATGAATGGATCAAGAAACCATGGTACATCTACGCAATGGAATTCTATGTAGCAGAAAGGAAGAAGGATTTTATACCCTTTGCAATAGCATGGATGGAACTGGAGAGCATTATGCTAAGTGAAGTAAGCCAGGTGGTGAGGGACAAATACCATATGATCTCACCTTTAACTGGATCATAATCAACAAAAGCAGAAAGCAAGCAAAACATAACCAGAGACATTGAAATTAAGAACAGTCTAATAATAGCCAGGGCGGAGGGGGGAGGGGACAATGGGAAGAAGTGTTTTCAGGAATCACGATAGAGGATACATGGACAGAACTAAGAGGGTGAGGGAGGCTGGGGAGGGAGGTGGGGTTGGGGGGGCGGGAAGGAGGGGATGGGAGACGTTGCAGATAACTGTAATTGAACAACAATAAAGTATTTATTTAAAAAAACATTCAATGTTGTGCCATTAACCATCTTTACGTAGAAAGTATTAGCATAGAGATTACAGTGCTCAGCTGTTCCCTATATAAGGGCAGAATAAAGGCAATCAACTTATTTATAGAATTAGAAACATTCAGTTTATTAGATATATAGACAGTTTCATTACAGAAATTTTTTAATTCTTCAGGATTTTTAGGAACTACTATAAAGGACACATAGACAAAACCAAGGGGGAGGGTGGAAACGAGGGATGGAGGTGGATTTGGTTGGGGTGGGGGGACTGGTGGGGAGAAAATGCAGACAACTGTAATTGAACAAATAAAATAAAAAATAAAAAAATAAAAAAGGAATTCATTGGAAGTTTCAATACATCTATTGGGTACCTAGTTCTACAGTATATAAAATTAAAACAGCATATTGATTCTGCTTTATAATTAAATAGTAGGCACAAAAGAAACATCACTAGGACCATAGTGACATGGGGGAGTATTGTTGTTCTTCTGTCTTTTCCTGAACTTGACCTCATACTTGGTCAGTCCACTTGAAAGAGTTTAGCTTTAGCTTTGTAGTTTAGCCTTGACTGTGATTTTTAAAAACATAGCATTCTAAAAGAGAGCAATTTATATACTGAATATTATGATATTGTGGAGTATAACAATTGGGGTACTACATATGAAGCTGTTCCGCATAGTGAAAGGGGAAGCGATTGGTTTTGAGTGTATATATAAGCTCAATAGAAAGAAATGAGAATCAAAAACGTTTGTTTTGTTCTGTTTGATGTGCTTTGTCTCTGAATGGCAAAAGAAGGAGCTAATATATCTGAGTTTCACAGCACTTCTCTAGCCCTACACACAGAAATATAAATACTGCATTTTTAATTCTGTTAAATAGGAAAGGTTAATAATCTCATCTTCCTATAACTTGTGGAAAGTACTAAGTTTTTTAAAAATTATATATTTTAAATATATTTTATTGATTATGCTATTACAGTCCCATTTCCCCCCTTCATTCCCCTCTGCCCCCTGACCCCACATTCTTCCCCCTCAGTTCTTGTCCATGGGTCATACACATAAGTTCTTTGTCTTCTACATTTCCTATGCTATTCTTAACTTCCCCCTCTCTGTTTTCTACCTACCACTTGTGCTACTTATTCCCTGTACTTTTTCCTCCTCTCTCCCCCTCCCACTCCCCTGTTGCTATCCCTCCATGTCTTATATAAATTCCTTTAACATTTCATATAATAAAGGCTGGATGATGATGAACTCCTTGAACTTGACCTTATCTGAGAAGCATTTTATCTGCCCTTCCATTCTAAATGAAAGTTTAGGTGGATAGAGTATTCTTGGATGTAAGTCCTTGCCTTTCATGACTTGGGATACTTCTTTCAAACTCCTTCTTGCCTGCAAGGTCTCTTTTGAGAAATCATCTGACAGCCTTATGGGAATTCCTTTTTAGGTAACTGTCCTTTTTTCTCTTGTTGCTTCTAAGATTGTCTCCTTATTTTTAATCTTAGGTAATGTAATTATGATTTGCCTTGTTGTGTTCTTCTTTGGGTCGAACTTCTTTGGGACGCTGAGCTCCCTGGACTTCCTGGAAGTCTATTTCCTTCACCAACTTAGGGAAGTTCTCCTTCATTATTTGTTCAAATAAGTTTTCAATCCCTTGGTCTTCCTCTTCTCCTTCTGGCACCCCTATGACTTGGATATTGGGATGTTTAAAGATGTCCTGGAGATTCCTAAGCCTCTCCTCATTTTTTTGAAATCTTTTTTCTTCATTCTTTTCTGGTTGGATGTTTTTTAATTTCTTCTGGTCCACTCCATTGATTTGAGTCCCAGTTTCCTTCTTATCCCTATTGTTTCCCTGCATATTTCCCTTCGTTTCTTTTAGTGTATCCTTCATTTGTTCAACTAATTGCAACCAACTTTCATCCAATTCTGTGAGCATCCTGATTACCAGTGTTTTGAACTGTGCATCTGATAGGTTGGCTATCTCTTTGTCACTTAGTTGTATTTTTTCTGGAGCTTTGCTCTGTTCTTTCATTTGGGCCTTTTTTTTTTTTTTTCGGCGCACATGTTACTTTAAGGGGCAGAGCCTTAGGTGCTTACCAGGGTGGGGCAACCCAGGTCATTGTATTGTGACGCTGCCTGTGGGGGTAGGGCCTGAGCAAACAATGGTGCTGGCTCTACTCTCTGCACTTCCCCCACTACCCACAAGCAAGTTGGGTCCTTCAGTGCTGGCTCCGGGTTAGTAGGCTGGCTTGCATATTTCCAAATCCCTGTGGGTCTCTCCAATGAACTCTCCCATGAGGCTGGGAGTTCCTCCTGCTGCTGCCTCAACTCCCACAGGTGTTTTCAATTGGTGGTTTGAGGCTTTATTTCCCTGTGCTGGTAGGTTGCACTGTCTGCTGTATTTCCCAGCTTTTTTCCTGGTTTATCTGTGGGCGAATGAGGGACCACCTGGTCCAGGATTCTAGGCCCCCCTGGGTCTGGGTTGGCCAGCCGTGGGTTTTGCTGAGTGTGCTGGCCGCGTTGTGGCCAGGTGCACTTGCTGCGGGTTTCTTTGGGCAGCTGGAGTGTTGCTGGTACTGCTCCACAGACCACCATCTTGCCGTGAACTCTCTGCCCAGCTCTGCCCCATTTACCAGTCTGGATGAACATGTCTTCTTTAACTCCTTAGTTGTTGGACTTCCACTCAGTTTGATTTTCTGTCTGATCTGGCTGTTTTTGTTTTTAAAATTGTTGTTACTTTTTTGGTTGTGCGAGGAGGCACAGTGTGTCTACCTCCACCTCCATCTTGGACAGAAGTCCATAAAATTATATTTTATTGATTATGCTGTTACAGTTGTCCCAATTTTTCCTCCTTACCCTCCTCCACCTATTACCACCCACTCCCTCAGGCAGTCCCCACACCATCGTTCATATCCATGGGTCATGGGTGTAAGTGCTTTGGCTACTCTATTTCCTATACTGTACTTTACAACCCCATGGCTATTCTATAACTTTATATTTATACTTCTTTTATAAAATATATTTTATTGATTATGCTATTACAGTTGTCCCATTTTTTTCTCCCCTTTATTCCCCTCTGACCTGTATCTGCCATTCCCCGCCTTAGTTCATGTCCATGGGTCATACATACAAGTTCTTTGGCTTCTCCAGTTCCAATACTATTCTTAACCTCCTCTTATCTATTTTGTACATACCATTTATACTTCTTTTCCATATATCTTTTCCCATTCTACCCTTTCCCCTCCCCTCAGGTAAACTTCCATGTGATCTCTATTTCTGTGAAACTGTTCCTGTTCTAGTTGTTTGCTTAGTTCTTTTTTGGTTTTGTTTTTCTAGGTTCAGTTGTTGACACGTGCGAGTTTGTTGTCATTTTACTGTCAAAAAACAGAAAAAAATGAAGGCTATGAAAGTTGAAAGAAAGGAAAATGTTCAGAGAACCAACAGTGACAGGAAGGAAACCAGGACTGAAACCAATGATTTGGAGTAGAAGGAAGAAATAAACATTCAACCAGAACAGAGTGAAGAAACAAGAATTCACAAAAAACAAGGAGAGGCTTAAGGACCTCCAGGACAACTTTAAATGTTCCAACATCTGAATCATAGGGGTGCCAGAAGGAGAAGAGGAAGAGTAAGAAATTGAAAACTTATTTGAAAACATAATGAAGGAGAACTTCCCTAATGTGGCAAAGGAAATAGAGTTCCAGGAAGTCCAGGAAGCTCAGAGAGTCCCCTAGAAAGTTGGAACCAAGGAAGCACACACCAAGGCACTTCATAATTAAAATACTAAAGGTTAAAGATAAAGAGGGAACCTTAAAAGCAGCAAGGGAAAAGAAGAGAGTTACTACGAAGGAGTTCCCAGGAGACTGTCAGCTGATTTCTCAAAGAAACTTTGCAGGTAAGAAGGGACTGGAGAGAAGTATTCCAAGTCATGAAAGGCAAGGACCTGCATCCAAGATTACTCTATCCAGCAAAGATATCATTTAGAATGGAAGGGCAGATAAAAGTGCTTCCCAGATAAGGTAAAGTTAAAGGAGTTCATTATCACAAAGCCCAGCCCTTATTATATGAAATGTTAAAGGGACTTATCTAAGAAAAAGAAGATCAAAAATACAAAAGTACTAGGTTTTCTTAATACAGAAATGAAAAGAAGAGCCAGTAAAATGGATAAGAGATCTACATATGAAGAATAAGAGTAAAATTCACATACCTAATCTTCTTGTCTTATAGTGCTTCATGAAACTTAAAAAATAGGAGAGATATAAAATTTTTGGATAAGCAAATAGAATTATATCACATGTAGGTCTTTATTCCTAAAAGCATGTTACTTCTCATTTGTATATATATTCAAATATTAAAAGAACAATATTATATCAAGTGTGTATTTGAGACCCAAAGAATTGTAATCCTAGGAAGAAGCGATTCAGGCAGAAACACAAATAATGGTTTGATAAGGTGAATGCAATGAGGTTTTTCTTAATTTGAGAAAGGAAAGGGAAATAAGTGTATGTATAAAAGAAGACATTTTTATTGATGCTAATGAGCTAAATTATTCTTTAGCAATTCATGGCTGTTTACTGATTCTAAGGAGTATACATAATTATTTTTTATTATCTAAATTTTATTTATTTTTATTGTATTGCAAGTACAGTTGTCTCCATTTTCTCCTATTCTCCACTCTCCACCCTCAATCCTAACCTCCCCCCTTGGCTTTTTCCATGGGTCCTCTATACATATTCCTTGATGACCCTTCCATATGTCTTTGTAGTCAGGATGTCTGTCTTCCGTTAGCTCTAAAAACAGTTGTTTTTGACCCCTGGATGGTGTGCCTTAGTTGGTTGGGCATTGTCCTGCAAACCAAAAGGTTGTAGGTTAGATTCCAGGTTCCGGCACATGCCTAGGTTGTGGGTTCAGTCCCCAGATGGGGCATGCAAGAGGCAATCAATCTCACATCGATATTTCTCTCCCTCTCCTTATCCCTCCATTCTACTCTCGCTTGAATCAATAAAAGAAAAAAGGAAAAAACAGTTGCTTTGAATACAGTGTTGATTTGGTCCAGTCCAAAGGTTACTTTGCCCATTCAAACATTCTAAAAGTGGTTCAAGAAGACTTACAAGGCAGTTCCTCTGGGATGGTGGCTCTGACTCAATTTTGAAATGGCTTGATTTCTATAATTTTTTAAAAACTATTTTGGAAAATTAGTCATTATGTAATAGATAATTTAATTTATTGAGTAAGGTTATACTTTATATCTGGAACTATGGATATGAAAATAAAAGGGCTTCTAACATTAAACTATAATTGAATATGATGAATGCTATAAAATATATTTTCCCAAAACTTTAATATATTACCTCATTTTGCTAGTGTAACCACTCAAAGCAAAAACCTCTATAGAGATCAATTAGGACATAGAATACAAGAGAAGAATATTTTATTTTGTGTATGAAACATAATTTCTTTGATATTGGAATAATCTTTATACATATTTCTACCAAGTCAAAGATAGAGACCTAAGATGATTAAGAAAAAGGGAAAAAATTGAGGTACAGATAAAGATAAAAACTCTAGTGAAGGTTGAGAGATATGAAATGATTAATTACAGAAAAAAAGATAAACATCTAGAAATTTCCATAGGTTTTAAAAATTGTGGATTTTTAAAAGAAATTTTATGTATTTAGTTTTAGAGAGGGGAAGGGAGGAAGGTAAAGCAAGATCAATGTGTGGTTGCCTCTCATGTGACCCGCAACTGGGGTCCTGGCCTGCAACCCCAGGCATGTGCCCTGATTGGGAATTGAACCTGTGACCCTTTGTTTTGCAAGACCATGCTCAATCCACTGAGCTAGACCAGCCAGAGCTAAAAATTATGGATTTTTAAAAACTATTTTGGAAAATTAGTCATTATGTAATAGATAATTTAATTTATTGAGTAAGGTTATACTTTATATCTGGAACTATGGATATGAAAATAAAAGGGCTTCAAAGATGACTATTACCCTAAGCATGAATACATGGGGTTGGGTCCAACCAGCCAGTAAAATAAAACTATAGTTTGTTGGCTCTCCAATTAAAACCAAGTTCAGTTTTATTGGGATGAAATCGGCCTTTTTATCTTTGCACATCAAGGAAAAAATTAAATGAAATGGAACACAACTTTTTATGGTTTAGAGCCCCACGTCACATCAGGGACTGGAAAAAGAGTACCTAGTCCGAGATATTCTGCCAAGTGTCCAAGGAGGAGTGTAAAAGTCTCATTATAGACAGCACTGCTGCTTCTGCTATGAATATTTTTGTAGTAATATGTTTCTTTAAACATCTAATGTATGGGAGAAGACTGTCAAAAACTTAAACAATGAAACTTTATAATAACAATTGATATTAATAAAAAATAGTTATCTGAATTTATGTCATTTGGTCACTCTCAAGTCAGATTTTCAGGGCACTAAACATAGGCTTTTATAAGACAGATGTTATTAATTTTGTATATTATAAATAAACCTATAAGACAGTACCCATCTTTATCTTTAAAAAAACAATAAAAGTGAAAATATTAGTTCAAAAATATGCCACTAAAAAAATAATACTGATTGAATAAAATATATGTCCACAGTATAGAAGGGCATCAAGAGTGGTTCCATTAGTTACAATTTTCATTGTTCTTAAATTATAAATTGAGATTTACTATCCATTGGAAATAAAAAAATTAAATATCTTATCATGTCATGATTTTTTAATTTACATACAAGGTGGAGATAAAGTAAGTTTACAGTTCATATGAAAAATAATATAATAATTAATAAGTAATAATTCAAGAATAAACTTTTTAGTTACCTCACACCTGTAAACCTACTTTTGCTTCACCCTGCATGACACTTTCTCTCTTGCCACTAAGATTAAAGTCCAGAGTGCATTGCTTATATAACAGGAATAAATAATCAATGATGTTCATATTTGTGAAATAAAAGTAAGAAATAGAAACTCCATTTGGCTTCCTCTTTGGAATCAGTATTTATTAGTAATTTGTTTGAAGTCATACTATTTGCTTTCAGGCTACTTGTTATCAGGAAATGTATATGGTCTGTCAAAAAAATCCAACCATTGTTAATACAACAATAATAGTTTGCACAACATCAATGTAACCTTGCAGCCAAGGAGAGTGGACTGGAATGCACATGTGTGAACAATGATGACTTCACTGTACTGGTCAGAGGGAGCGGTAGATGCTGTTGCCATTGAGTGAGCATGTGTAGTGTGTGGCCATTGCATTGAAAATGACTGAGCAAGTAGAGCAACTAATCCTCATCCAATTTGATGTTAACCTTAAACATTCCTCCACAGAAACTATTTGGGTGATTCAGAAGGCCGCAACTATAGGCAATTGGTGATTGGCAGCTTCATCACAATAATGTGGCTACTCATGCATCATGTCTTGTGCAGAGTTTTTTGGTAAAACTTCAAATCACCCAGGTGACTGAAACCCCCTACAGCCCAGATTTGGCACCCTGCCTACTTTTGACTTTTCCCCAAACTAAAATCACCTTTTTTTCCTTATTCAATATGTTAAATTATGTTTTATTGAATATGCTATTATACTCAATAAAATATAATTTTATTGTTCCAATTTCCCCCTTTTCCACTCTCCACCTAGCACCCCAACTCCTTCCGGCAATCGCCCCAATGTATTCATGTCCATAGGTCATACCTATAAGTTCTTTGACTACTCCATTTCATATACTGTACTTTACATCACCAAGCTGTTCTGTAACTACATATTTGTACTTCTTAATCCCATGACTTTTCATCCATTCCCCACACCACCCTCCTGTCTGGCAATCATCAAAATGCTCTTTGTATTCATGACTCCGTCTCTGTTATTCTTCTTTGCTTAGTCTGTTTTTTAGATTCAATTGTTGATAGATACGAATTTTTGTCATTTTATTGTTCATAGTTTTGATCATCTTTTTCTTAAGTCCCTTTAACATTTCATATAATAATAGTTTGGAGATTATGAACTCCTTTAGTTTGTTTTCTTGTCTGGGAAGCTCATTATCTGCCCTTCGATTCTAAATGATATCTATGCTGGGCAGAGCAGTCTTGGCTGTAGGTCTCTGTTTTCCATGACCTTGAATAATTCTTGACAATCCCTCTAGCCTGAAAAGTTTCTTTCGAGAAATCACCTGGCAGTCTTTTGCGTGAGTGTGTGTCCCATAGGTTTTGGGTCATTGTGTGTTCATTTTCATTCATTTTCAGAAATTTTTTTATTTCTTCCTTGATCTCATTATTAATACATTCATCATTTAATAGCATGCTATTCAATTTCCATGAATTTGAATGTTTTTTAGTTTTTTCCTTGAGGTTGGTTTTCAGTTTCAAGCCCTTGTGGTCCAAGAAAATTCTTGACATAACTTCAATTTTCTTGAAATTTTGAGTCTTGTTTTGTGCCCTATCATGTGGTCTATCTTTGAAAATGTTCCATGTGCATTTAAAAAGATTGTATATTTTGCTTCTTTGGGGTAAAAGTTTCTGTATATATCAGTTAAATCCATTTGTTCTACTGTGTCATTCAGTGCCATGATATCCTTGTAGATTCTTTGTAAGATCTGTTCATTGTTGACAGTGGGGTGTTACACTGTCCGCTATCACCTGGCAGTCTTATGGGAACTCCTCTTTAGGTAAAGAAAAGAGAAAATTAAAAAAAAGGAGAAAAGAAACTTATTTTCTCTTGCTGCTTTTGAGACTCTCTCTTTATCTTTAACCTTTGGCATTTTAATTTTGATGTGTTTTGTTGTGGGTCTCTTTGCATCCATGTTGTTTAGGATGCTCTGTGCTTCCTGGACTTGCATGTTTATTTTTTTTTCACAAAATTAGGGAAGTTTTCTCTCATTATTTTTTTTCCAATAGATTTCCAATTTATTGCTTCTTCTCTTTTCATAGTGGCACCCCTATCATGCAAATGTTGGGCTTCTTGAAGTTGTCCCAGAGGCTGCTTATACCATCCTCATTTGGGGGGATGTTTTTTTCTTCTTGTTGATTTGATTGGTTGTTTTTTGCTCCCTTATGTTCCAAATCATTTATTTGATTCTCCACTCTACTGTTGTTTCCCTGTAAATTGTTCTTTATTTCAATTAGTGTACCTTTGTTTCTTATTTATGCTATTGAGGACCTCACTAACTTTTTTGAGCATCCTTATACCCAGTGTTTTGAACTCTGAATCTAATAGATCACTTATCTCTATTTTGTTTGGGTCTTTTTTTTTTTTTTTTTTTTTTTTTTTTTTTTTTTTTTTTTTTTTTTTTTTTTTTTTTTTTTTTTTTTTTGAGTATAGATCTGTTCTTTCATTTGGGCTGTGTTTCTTTGTCTCCTTATTTTGGCAACCTCCCTGTATTCAATTCTACATATTAGGTTGAGCTGCTTTAACTCAGTGTGTTTGTAATGTGGCCTAATATAGTAGGTGTCCTGGAGGGTCCAGTGGCACAGCCTCCCCTATCACCCAAGCTGGGTACTCAAGGTGTGCCCTTTGTGTGGACTAAGTACACCCTCCTCTTATAGCTGAGACTTGGTTGCCATTGGTAGATCAATGGGAGGGATTTACATAAATCAGTCAGCTTCAAGGATTGGCTGTGACGACTGACCACCAAACTCTATGCTCTGTGGAGGATATTTCTGGTCAAGATGGCAGTGTAGACAGACATGGCCCCTCTCTTTGCACAACCACATCAAAATTGCAACTAAAATATAGAACAACTGTCACTCAGAAACATCAGAAATTGAGTAGAATGGAAGTCTGACAACTATAGAATTAAAGAAGCCACATCTATGCAGACTGGTAGGAGTGGCACAGACAAAGAATAGACTGGTCCCTTACCCACATGTGGTGGATAAAAAATCAGGAGGGATATCTCAGAAATGAGAAATCCCAGGCCCTCACCAGGACCCTAAACACAGGGTTCCAGTGACAGGAAGATATGTCCTCACAATTTCTGCCTACAAAAACCAGAGAGGATTGAATCAAGGATACTTCTGGAGCCCCAAGCAGTTCTTCTTAAAGTACCCACACACAGACTCACCTACTCAGACTCACACCCTCTGAGCTCCAACTCTGGGGTAGCAGCTTGAAAGGGACAAGTGCCATAAAGGGAGGGATTGAAGTGCTCGGCATCAAGCTGAGCAGAGGAGATTGTCCCTTTTCTAACCGCCCCCCTGATGCCATATCTGAGATTCTATCAACCTGGCTAACTCTGTTTGACCCACCTTGGAGATCCCCAGAGACACTGCCCCACCGAACTTATGGGCCTACCCAAGTTGCTTTTCCATATAAATGGCTAGTCTTGGTTAATGCTTCACAATTTCCTAAATTCTCTCAAACAAGCAACTGTTGGCCTTAGTGAGCACCAGACATTAGCAGCAACCAGCCTAGAATCACAGCTTGGCTTCACCTGGGAATCTGGAAGGCAGCATGAGTAGGAGCCATCTCAGGTTGCTTTTATAGCTCAGGCAAGGTACCCTGGGCAAAACACAGGTGGGGGCTGACCTTGGCCTACACCACCTGGGAAACCGCATGGCCATCACACCCAGTAGACAGCTACAGACCACATCAGAGCACCACCACCCTGCCCCTGTAAAATCACCTTTGAAAGGGAAAAAAATTCAGACTGTCAATGAGATTTGGGAAAAAAATGACAGGGCAGCTGATGGTGACTGAGAGAACTGTGTGAGGTCCCAAGGTCCCTACTTTGAAGGAAACTGAGGCACCATTGTCCAATATACAGTGTTTTTTATATCTTGTATCTTCTTCAAGAAATGTCTCTATTTTTCATATTACACAGTTGGACACTTTCTGTACAGATGTCATATGTTTGAGAAATTTCTATAACTCTATTGAATCTCATGCTATATTTTAAGTGAAAACCAAGAACTCAGAGAACTCACTTTAAATTTTATAAATAAATGTATTTATGTTAACATATTTCTTGTTCTGTAACTTATACTTTAGTGAATACTCAAATCATAGTATGTTAAAAAGTAATTTGAACAAAAAGATTTCAGATGCAATTTTTCACTTTAAAATACTTAAAGAAGTCTGAAAATACTAAGCATTAACATTTAATATATTTTAAGTGAGGGTTTCAAAACAGAGACGAATTTTTAAAAAAGAGCATAAAGAATTTTTGTTATGGGATGATGAGTTGATTTTTTTTACCTTCCTTAACATAATATGAAATGATCAAGATGAATAAGACATAGCATTGTCTTGGATTACTATTAAATATCTATTTCATCTATATATTTTCAATTACTGCTTACATTTGACATTATATTAGCTTCCGGTGTCAGCTAGTGGTTAGACACTTACATAACTTACAATGTGATCCTCTCAGTAAGTCTTACATCCACCTATTTCCACATATAGTTATTATAATATCTTTTACTACATTACCTATTCTGTATTTTACATCTCCATGACTATTCTGTTAATTTACTTTTATAACTTTGTAATATATTCTGAAAAAAAAATGTTATGCATTAAGACACTGATTCTCCTATTTATCTGCTGAAGGAAATGATCAGGGTAAAACTAACTAGGTTAATTCACAAAACATGAAAAGAGATTTCTATAAGCCAAAAATGAGTCACAATGAATTAGATGTCTAGGCTGTTTCAGAGTCTAGGGAAGACAAGAATAAGAAAAATTTTGGTGTACTTTTTTTATCTGAACAGAGGAACCAGACCAGCAATATACACCAGACCTTTCCCCAGCTTCACCTACCAATAGATATAATCACGATTTTGGACTTTAATAACAAGTTGAACATCACAAAAAGAATGAGGACTTAATGATTATATAAATTGGCCTTTGGTATTATGGATAGTAATAGTTGTTACCTTGAGCTGGCAAAACAAACATTAGGATAATTTCCAAATGCTTTCCTGGACTTACCTAATATTATTTTATGCTTATTTTTTATCAGCAATATGTTTAAATTGTTAATTTTTATTTCAAAACACACACAATCACAACTTAGTTTTAATTACTTTAATGCACCTTTTCTTTCAATCTCTAATGTAAACCCGTATGTTCACATGCAATACATTAGCCATCACAACCACCTCCCATTGATGAAAATGTCATCTAATTCCTGCATTTAGTATTCTTACATGTTTACTCTCATTACCTGATATAAAATTAATTCCTAAAGTGTTCTATATATATTTTACTATAGTTTAATTATTCTCCTATATCCAATGAAACTTGTCTCTGATTGTCTGCCCTAATTTGCTATTCCACCTGTTAAACATTTGTTTATATAATTTAATTTAGTGCATACTTATTTTATTTATAATATTATTTTAAAAAATATTGTGATGCTCCAAAAGGTAATTCTTTTAATTTGTGAAAGCAATGTAAAAGAAAAGTAGGTTAGGGGACATAAAATAAAGGCAATAGATTGATACCAAATATCAATTATTAATTACTTTTAACCTGTTACTTGGGAAGTTTTTGGGTGCAACATTTATTTATATACTACATGTAAGACTTCTGGTTTCATCTCCAATATGTGAAGACCTTGAAATTTATCACTATCATTCTTAACAAAAACAGACTAACGAAAAAGTTTGATAATCAATGACTTACTTAGAGCCACAAGAATACTGACATCCCCAGGTAAACTTTCACCCTGAAATCTGTTGTTTGGAACATAAATGAACCCAGAGGATCATAGGCAGGACCTGCTTATCTGGAGGAGAAACCACTAGAAGCATAAATTTGTATGGACACTTTGATGGGTTACTGGAGGCCAAGTGTGGACTAGCTTGAAAATAAGAACAGTAGACTTTTGGGGACAGTAGTCTTAACAGAACCCCCACATTTTGTGTGCTTTGCCTTATGGAAACCCACCAGCTGTTCATAGTGAGAGTCCAGGAAGAACCTCTCGTGGCTCTTACAGGAGGAGGAGAACATAAACTTTGTGATACATGTCCATAAAATTCTTCACAGAGATTACTTTCCAGGAACAAAGGTTTTTCTTTTTCTTTTCCCCCTCTCCTTCTTCTTTTTTTCTTTTTTCTCAGAGCTATATCCCATGCGAGAGACAGTATTTTTTTTTCAAGTATAGTTGCCTGCATTTTTCCCCCACCACTCCCCGCAGACTCACCCATCCCCACCTCCCACCTTTGATATTACCCCTCTTTGGCTTTGTCCATATGTCCTTTATACATGTTCCTTGACAACCCTTCCCTTTCCTTCCACTGTTATCCTCCTTCCCCCTCCCCTCTGAAAACTATCAGTTTCTTCTTTATTTCAATGTCTCTGGTTCTATTTTGCTGGCATGTTTGTTTTGTTTATTAGGTTTCACTTATAGATGAGATCATATGGTATCTATCTTTCGCTGCCTGGCTTATAATCACTTAGCATAATGCTCTCTAGTTCCATCCATGCAGTTGCAAAGGGTAGGAGCTCCTTTCTTTCTACTGTGTAGTATTCCATTGTACCATATTTTTTTATCGTACATTTGTACCATATATTTTTATCCACTCATTTACTAATGGACACTGAAAAGGGAACCAACCATATGGAAATATATACTTGCCAATGATACTTGTCCTTGCTAGGACAAGTGTTTTATCTCCAAAATATATAAAGAACTCACATGACTACACTCCATAAAGACAAACTACCCAATTAGAAAATGGTCAAAAGACCTGAGCTGACACTTCTCCAAGGAGGACATACAGAGGGCGCAGAGACATATGAAAGGATGCTCAGCATCACTAGCCATCAGAGACGTGCAAATTAAAACCACAATCAGGTACCTCTTCACACAGGCCAGAATGGCCATCATTAATGAATCAACAAACAAGTGCTAGCGAGATTGTGAAGAAAAGGGAATCCTAGTACACTGTTGGTGGGAATGCAGACTGGTGCAGCCATGTGGAAAACGGTATGTAATCTACTCAAAAAAACTAAAAATGAAACTGTCTTTTAACCAGACATTTCCACTGCTGGGATTATACCTAAGAACTCTGAAGCACCAATTAAAAAGAATCTTTTTTTTTTTAATTTGGTGTGCTTTCCTTTATTTTAAATTTTTATTTATTTATTTTTTGTTCAATTACAGTTATTTGCATCCTCTCCCCTCCACTCCTCCCTTCCCCTGCAGCCCCACCTCCCGCCCCAGCCTCCCTCCTCCCCCTTGGTTCTGTCCATGTGTCCTCTACAGTGATTCCTGAAAACCCTGCTCCCCATTGTCCCCTCTCTCCTCTCCCTGGCTGTTATTAGACCGTTCTTAATTTCAATGTCTCTGGTTATATTTTACTTGCTTTCTGCTTTTGTTGGTTATGATCCAGTTAAAGGTGAGATCATATGGTATTTGTCCCTCACTGCCTGGCTTACTTCACTTAGCATAATGCTCTCCAGTTCGATCCATGCTGTTGCAAAGGGTATAAGCTCCTTCTTCCTTTCTGCTGCATAGAATTCCATTGTGTAAATGTACCATAGTTTCTTGATACATTCATTTGTAGATGGGCACTTAGGTTATTTCCAGCACTTAGCTATTGTGAATTGTGCTGCTATGAACATAGGAGTGCAAAGGATTTGTTGAATTGGTTTTTCAGGATTCTTAGGGTATAATCGCAGTAGTGTCATTGCTGGGTCAAAAGGCAGTTCCATTTTCAATTTTCTGAGGAAGTTCCATACTATTTTTCACAATGGCTGAAACAGTCTGGATTCCCACCAACAGTGCAATAGGGTTCCCTTTTCTCCACATCCCCTCCAGCAGTTATCTGTTGCTTTGTTGATGATGGCCATTCTGACTGGTGTGAGGTGGTATCTCATTGTGGTTTTAATTTGCATCTCTCTGATGGCTAATGATGTTGAGCATCTTTTCAGATGACTCTGGGCCCTCAGTATGTCTTTTTTCGAGAAGTGTCTGTTCATGTCTTTTGCCCATATTTTATTTAGTTTTTTTGTCTTCCTGGAGTGGAGTCATATGAGTTCTTTATATATTTTGGAGATCAGACCCTTGTCAGAGGTATCATTGGCAAATATGTTTTCCCATACAGTTGGTTCTCTTTTTATTTTAATACTGTTTTCTTTAGCCCCACGGAAGCTCTTTATTTTGATAAGATCCCATTTGTTTATTCTTTCCTTTATGTCCCTAGCTCTAGGGGACATATCATTGAAGATGTTGCTGCGTGGAATGTCTGAGATTTTCCTACCGATGTTTTCCTCTAGAACTTTTATGGTGTCACTACTTACACTTAAGTCTTTTATCCACCTTGAATTTATTTTTGTGTACGGTGTAAGTTGGTGCTCGAGTTTCATTTTTTTGCAGGTAGCCATCCAGATTTCCCAACACCATGTGTTGCAGAGGCTATTTTTATTCCATTTTGTGCTTCTGCTCCCTTTGTCAAAGATTAATTGCCCGTAGAGACTCAGGTTTATTTCTGGGATCTCTATTCTGTTCTATTGGTCTATCTGTCTGTTTTTATGCCAGTACCAAGCTGTTTTGATTACAGTGGCCTTGTAATATAGCTTGATATCATGAATTGTGGTCCTTCCTGCTTTGCTCTTCTTTCTCAAAATTGCAGCTGATATTCGGGGACGTTTATGGTTCCATATAAATTTTTGAAGTTTTGTTCTGTATCCATGAAATATGTCATTGGAACTTTGATAGGGATTTCATTGAATCTATATATTGCTTTGGGGAGTATGGACATTTTGATGATGTTGATTCTTCCAATCCATGAGCATGGTATATGTTTCCATTTGTTTGTGTCTTCCATGATTTCTCTCTTCAGTGCTGTGTAGTTTTCTTTGTACAGGTCTTTTACCTCCTTGGTGAGGTTTATTCCCAGGTATTTCATTTTTTATTGCTATATCAAATGTGATTTTTTTCCTGATTTCTGTTTCTGCTGTTTCACTGTTGGTATACAAAAATGCCTTTGATTTCTGGATATTGATTTTATATCCTGCTGTCTTGCCAAATTCAATTATTAGATCGAGTAGTTTTTTGGTGGAGTCTATAGGATTTTCTAAGTATACTATCATGTCGTCTGCAAACAACGACAGTTTTGTTTCCTCCTTTCCTATTTGGATGCCTTTTATTTCCTTTTCTTGTCTGATTGCTGTGGCCAAAACTTCCAGTACTATGTTGAATAGAAGTGGTGATAGTGGGTAACCTTGTCTTGTTCCTGATCTTAGTGGGAAAGATTTTAGTTTTTGCCCATTGAGTATGATGTTGGCTGTAGGTTTCTCATATATGGCCTTTATTATATTGAGAAATGCTCCCTCTATTCCCTCTTTGCTAAGTGTTTTTATCATAAATGGATGCTGTACCTTATCGAATACTTTTTCTGCATCTATTGATATGATCATGTGATTTTTGTCTTTGCTTTGGTTTATGTGATGTATTACGCTTATTGTTTTGCGAATGTTGTACCATCCTTGCATCCCTGGGATGAAACCAACTTGGTCATGGTGAATGATCTTTTAATGTATTGCTGGATGTGGTTTGCTAATATTTTGTTGAGGATTTTAGCATCAATGTTCATCAGTGATAGTGGCCTGAAGTTTTCTTTCTTTGTTGTGTCTTTTTCTTTTTTTGGGATTAGGATGATTGTCGCGGGGTGGATCGATCCTGCCGATACCCGGGGTTGACCGTAACCAATGCGTGTAAGGATCTCACACCAAGACACGCGGGGGGAAGAAATCTGGTGGCCACGGGTCTCCTCCACCATCCCCCATCTTGGGGAGAAAGACCTGGGGAGAAAGACCTCGTGGGTTGCCCAGCCAGGGGTTTTATTAGAGGCATTAAGACACAATTACATTGGATTTATTATTCATGGGATTAAGCAGAACAGGTAGGATTACTCATAGCAGGGCATCAGGATGTTGATTCACGTCTGGTGGCAGGCAGGACCAGGTTAAAGCAATATTCAGAGATCAGCAAGCCAGAATATTTTAAGATACACCTTTGCCAAATTCCTATTAGAGAATTCCCATCCCACAGACATGATCCACACTTGCTCACACAGGAATCACACGGAGCTGTGCTCAAAACGTGTAAATTCTCAGGACTGCGTGTTTACATACGTGTGGAAATCACTGCCACAGATGATGCTAGCATCATAAAAAGAGTTTGGGAGTCTTCCATCCTTTTGGATTTTTTTGAATAGTCTGTGAAGGATAGGTGTTAGTTCCTCCTTAAATACTTTGTAGAATTCTCCTGTGAAACCATCTGGTCAAGGGCTTTTGTGTGTTGGGAGTTTTTTGATTACTGCTTTAATTTCATCCACTGTTATTGGTTGGTTCATACTTTCTGTTTCTTTCTTATTGAGTTTTGGAAGATTATATTTTTCTAAAAATTTGTTCATTTCTCCTAGGTTTTCATATTTCTTGGCATACAGTTCTTCGTAGTAGTGACTTATAAT